>VWZX01008738.1:0-140171 GCA_013399015.1 Galbula dea | reverse complement strand
TTTTTTTACTTTTTAGTAAAAATTACATGAATTTACATGGGACAGAGGTGTTAAAGAGGCTTATATTTAAGACAAGTAAGCACAAAAGTAAAATTCAGGTAATCTACCATTAACTGAACTAGGATAACCCTCCTACACTTAAGTTACTTGGCAAAGAAGTTCCCCAATAAATAGGTGCAGCGCACTTATGAGACATAAGGCTCTGGGTCATAGTCATGATCCCACAACCTGTGTTATTTTATTTACTTATAAAAGACTGTGATGTGACATCTAAACAGATGTTTACTCTTTTCTCCAAGGTTGTCCCCTTAAGCTCCCTCTACAGTCACTCACAGAAGAGTCATCACCCACTAAATCTCCTCTTGGCAGACAATTAGGCAAGATGAACTCCATTCCTAACAAGACCTGTTAACAAAATCAACCAAGCTGTTAGAGACAAACACTATAGTGAAAACAACTGTCCATAACAATACTAAACAGACTGTAACTGAACTCATAACAAGTGCATGGCAAGTAATAATTCTTCCAGTTCCTCACATTTACTCCTCATTGTTTTCCAATGTGACTTGCTGATTTAGACCTGTCTCACTTAGGCTTAATTCTCTTCAGGGCCGGGGACTGTTCATATTACTTATCTAATCCAGGATTTGTGCCACAGTTTAATCTCAAACACTTGTCTCAGTTGCATATAGGTCCACCCTGAAAGCCACTCCACCTTTCAGCAATTATCTCTGAGGTAAATAACTAAGTACATATATGGAGTTAACTGAAAACAAAGAGAGAAGATATCTACAGTGCAAGACAGAATTTGAGAATAACCAAAGACAGTATTTCTAAGACAGCCAAGCTTTTGTGGTAGTATCCCAGCTTAGCCCCAACTCCATGGCCTTAGCTCCATCCCTACATCTCAGCCCAAGCCTTCATTTGCACCTGTTCCCTGATTCAGACATAAAACATCCCTCTATCTGGAAGTTTATTTTGCAACCAGAATCCGGTGTGAGGCCAGAATAAGGGCCTAAATACAATTGTTCTGATTGACAATCTTAGCATTCCAGCCATCATATACATGGTATGGGAGCTCACATCCTTACAGTCATCCCATCCAGTCCCAATTATAGCCTACAAAAGGTTGGGGGGAGAGGGAGAATATAAAGAAATGAGAAGACAGCTCTAGTTTCCAAAAGCCTGGTCTAAGAGACACACATTTAAAATGAATTAGGCATTGAGCAATCAGCTCAAAAGCCTAGATGGGAAATGTTGTTCCAACCAAAATAAGTGGGGGCTTTTCTGGTTGGTTTTTTTGTTTGGTTGGTTTGGGGGTTTTTTTGGTTTTGTTTTGCTTTTGATTTTTAAGATCCAGAGCTTCACCCTATTTATTTCCTTTTCTGTAAAGGCACATAGGCTCTTGTGAGAAACCTAAACAGGAGTTTTGCTATCCTGCCTTTGTCTGCCCTGCTTTGCTCCACACCCACACCCTCACATACTGACTCACTGACCCTGGGTGAATTATCAGACTGTGGAGCTGCTCAAATGTGACAACTGCTTCCCATAACAAGCCCCTGAAATAAAGAAAATCCATCAGCTCTCCAGCATTTATCGTGGTACTTCCTGTAGGGTAAGAGTCTGAACTCTGAATATTTTATAAAGGCTAGAACAGCCTATGTTGTTCAAGATATAAGATGTAACTCTTCATAAGTTGAATTATGACTGTTAGGTGCCCTTGTGCATTTGTATAGATTAAAAAAAATGAACAAACAAAAATTTTTAAGCCACTTGTGAAGTTTCAGTGAGGGTTTGACTGATGACACTTAACATTTTAAAACTCCTCCTTTAAAACATGGAGGAAGTCTGCTAATTCTTTCCATAAAGGATACCTTTCAAAGTTTTAGTTGGGCCTGGAATGGACTCAGTATTTTAAGTGAAGCAAGCATTGTTTCATAATCTGAGGAGTGTCAAACAACAAAATATTTCCCCTCTAATTTATTCCTTATTTATTATTAATTTATTACATATACTTATGTAATGTTATTACATAACATTAGTTTATGGTGGAACAGGCAAGAGGAAAACATTCTGCAGCATCATACTAGATTAACAGTAGATACAGGGCATTGCATTTTTTTAATGTGATAAGAGGAAAGATTATTTAATTTTAATGATTAAAAATTTAAAAAAATGAGTGGTAAAAAGTGACCTATTAAATTTAATAAACTCTTCAGCTGAAATTTAGATGTACTCTGATCTAACATTAAAAGTGAACCTCAGGTCATTTGAAAAAGCTCCCACAGAATTGTAAACATGCTGCTGCTAACTATCCCCAAACTAACAACTTGGGCAGACAGGACTGTTAAACATATCAAACAAAGCAAAGGGGAAATACAACTTTTAGGCAAGGTCATGCTACCTAAATCACAATACTTCCTTGCAAGTGTATTTTTCCAGAAAGGGCAAACATAACTTCCCTTCTGCAAGGTCTGTAATTTTTTATTCTCTGCAGTGATTCACACTGTACAATAACTCCTTAAAAAACAGAACCAGCACAACTTTAAAACAAATACATATTTCCCTCCAAGACACTATAAGTTTAAGTTGATGAGCTGTTTGATCCTTTGAGGACCTGCACAGTCACTCTGTTTAGTAACCCACCCAGTTGCCTAGGTTGTTTTTCCCCTTTTATTATAGCTGTATCCTTTGGGTAGGATCCTGGCATCATACCACTGAATCCTTCTAAGACTCCATGTGGCCTGTAGCATATAGTAAGTCAAAAAGCAGGTAATAAAAAAATATTACTGGAACTTTTCAGCAGTACTGGCAAAGTTTCAAGCCTAAGGTTTCCAAACAGTACAGCTTGGGAAGTGTTGATAAGAGCCAGGCAGTAAACAGACATTGAACAAATGTCTGAGGAACGGCAATGTGAAGTGACAATTCAAACTAACTTACCACAATGAGATTATTTTATCTCTCTGTACCGAGAAAAATACTACGTCACCACAGTTCTTACTAAGTGACAGAATGAGGTGCTGCAGTCCTTTACAAGAGTAAGTAGTTTACAGGGAGGGAGAAAATGCTGCCTAGGACATAGTAATTGCATGGGTTTCTTCTATTTCTCACCAAGGAAAATTTTAATCACAGAATCATTAAGGTTGGAGGACACCTCTAAGATCACCAAATCCAACCGTCAACCTGTCATGCCGCTAAACCGTGTCCTTAAGTACCACATCTATATCAGCTAGAGGTTTTGGTAGTCACCGAGCCACATCCACACACTACAAAACAGGCTGCATGCTGTCTACAAAGCATGCTCTAGAATGGCATTCTAAGGGCAAGAGGCAAAACAGCTTTATGGTATCTTCAGTCACAACCATTAGTTTCACTGATGCATAATAAGAAATGCATAATGAGAACATTTTTGAGATGATCCCCTGGAAGCTTTCTCACTGCGAACATGTTTGGTGTGCATTGAAATTCCCATGTGATCTCTGCACATCAATACCATCAGAGCTGCACTTAGACCTGAGCAATTATCTACTGTAAAGTTCTCCTCCTAAAAGCTCTGCTTCAAAACCATCAGCTTTTAAAAATTAATCACTCCTAGTCAGAATAATGCTTAATCAACATTCACTTATTTGCTTGGCCATTCTTGCTCTGTGTGAGAAGGAAGTGGTCATCAGAATTGCCTACGAGGTATTCCCGGAGATGAAAGTGTCTTGCCTTTCCCAGAAAATTGTGTGCCAGTGTCTTCTCACACTGGCATGGAAGAGCCCTGTGTTGAAATCTGTATTCTGCATAGCCTGAAAACAGACATCAATGCTATATACAACTTGAGATAAAATGGTTTTCAATAACAGAATGAAAATATACATATTAGCTAACAAGTTTTAAACCTCTGGAGCAGACACAGAGCACAATGAGTCTCCCATGTGTTAGCCAGCCAAGATAATTCTGTGTTTCTACTTGTACTGGGAAGTCCTCTTTATGACTTTTAAGCACACCCACAAAGATAAAGGTATGTGATGCATTAAACCCATCTTCTTCTCATCTAGACTAGGCATCATAGCTTGGTACTGCTTGTGTGATGTGGATGTGTTTGGGAAAACCACTTAAGTCATCAAACCGATTTCCTATAAACTACTTAGCAGCCTCGGCTGCAACCTGGACTGGTTTTCATATCACGAAACACATCTCAATGGACCTATAATCCACCCTTTCTTTCCCAGTACTGCCTACTCATTTTCTCCTTCCCTTCTTTGCCTACAAATATATATTCACATACAAATCACATTCTCCATTGCTACTGCTTTTCCAATATTATGTTTGATTTTGATACTAGAGCAACTTTTGTCCTGATACCGACGTAAGGTATCTCTGTATCATCTAGAAGAAATTTGGTTGTTCAGCAAAACCCAGTTTGCAACTCTATTTCAGCCTGAATTTACACAGTGACAAAGGTGATGATCAGTCACCTAAATAAACATTTCTCAGGACAACTGAAGTACCCTCAGCACCCAAAGCATCTTCAGTGGGTTGGCAGACAAAATGTACGGAAGGCTCGTGCCCTTCTGAAGCCAGAGGCCACGTGGTTACAAAACAACATAAGGTGTCTATGTGTCAACAGTTAAGTTCTCCATTTGAGATTAAATGTGTGGGAGTTTAACTGATAGAACTGGAAGACAATTCCAGACATACAACTCCTCCTTCAGATCTGACAGGCAGCTAATACCTAACAACTGAGATTCCTATTTTTCTGATCAAACAACAAGCTTTCTACTTTTCAGTGAGCTGAGCTCCAACTCAATTTCAGAAGAACATTAGTAACCTATATTCATTCCAGGTAAAAACTCACCAGCTGGAGAGACATTGCTGAACTGAAACACAGGTTTATTGAAAGCTGTATTACATAGTTATGGCTGTCCAAGTGTCCTCTTATTCAAAATGTTTGTTAGGTATCTTCCTTATGGAAGAGTCTTGCTTAACAGTATAGTTAAAGTAAGTGCATTTGACGTCCTTCTGCATTCCCTTGATACAAATCTAGCAGGAATTGAAAGACTCCTTCACATATCCCTGACAAAAATATGGCTGTTATTTATCAAGCCACTGAAAATACATGTCATTTCTAAACATTAAGAATTTTCTTGCAAAGCAAAAATACCATATTTTTATGTTTCCTATTGAGTCCACATTTTCCATAATGTTCTATGTCTGTTCCTTGAGCTGAAATCCTTTCACAGAGATAAACCCATCGTATGCTCATAAAACCTGATGCCAGGGTAGCCCATTTCATAATTCAGATTGAAAGCTTTTGCTGAATTCACATGCATATGATGCTCTGAAGAAACATGCTCTCCTAATTACATTCTTTCAACAAACAGCTGGAAAAATAATCAGGTGACTGCTGTAGAGTCTGCTCTTGTTACAACAAAACAGTTTTCCAGATTAAGAATGAGCAGTTAGAAATATGGAGACATCTCAAAGTCTGCATCAGAAAAAAAAGTCATGTCTTTGTTTACCCTGTTTTCCCCATTTTCAGCAGCACATGGAACTTTACCAATTGATTCACCAAGCAAGTCTCTCATCTACTCTCAATATATGGCTATCCAGATGTTAAACATAGCCCTATTGAAGTGTTATGCTAGAGGACATGATAGTTTAATATGGTTTAGCTTATGTTATTCTTGCTCCTGCTTCTCTCTCAACTTCTACCACCTCCTTTCAGATGAATAGACTGAATATCTTTACTTCCACCTGTAACTTCTGCAGCCACAGCCTATCTATGTGTAGGTCTACAGACAATATGCAAGGTTTCTCAGAGCTATCTGTATTTCCACCACTGGATTTACGAGAGAAACTCACAACTTTCTAGCCACACATGGCAGAAGAAAATGCTTTTACTCGTGATGTGACAAACTCCCTCCAGGTTTCAAACATCTGTGAGATTCTGTACTGCCTTCTGTTATTTTTTAAACTGTCCTGAATTGGCCTCAAACCACCTGAGACAGGAGCCTTGTCTCCATCTCTAACCATTGAGGAACTGTTATTAATGTGTTAGTATCAACTGAAGCTTTAAAGGATAATAAAGATGCAATTCAGAAAAATCCTTTAAATTCCTCCCAAGTGAAGGTTACTGGACAAGTGTTGATGAGCCAAATCCAGCCTTAACAGTACTTTCCTTCCAGTTCAGAATTCAGATGAGAGACTATGTCAAGGCTATGTTGATAAGCAAAGGCTGAACATTGCTTTCTAGAGATAAGTTGAGAGTTGATGCTGATTGCCACTGGTCTCTCACTGTTGCTCAAGGACACTGACAAAAAGCATATGATAGGTCTGCCCATAGGGTTCCACAGACAGTAACTGGGATGCAGCACTCCCAGTGTTCAGACCATCCCACTCAGAACTGAGGTGAAATGAACCTGGTCTACATGACATGCATTGGTAATGGTCATTTGGAATTTCCTAAGAGATTTGGGAGAGGCTGCTTCTGCCACCACCAAACTTCTATAGGTTTGGTCCTAAAAAGTCAAAACCATGAGGTATTTCTTGGGATTTTCCTCTCATGAATGCTCTGCTGGAAAATTTTGGGGCCTCCAGCTAATACACATCTCACTTTAAAAACAGGACAGATGCATCTGTTCCATGAATCCTTGTATTTCCACACTGATATTCACCACTTCCAGGTGTGCAATGTGAGGTAGCTATGTTAATACTTCCAGACCATGACACTGAACGATCTCCAGCACTGCTTTCCCATGCTATGGGTGCTGAGGGCTCTTGGGGATTAAACTCTCACCTCTGAAAGCTCTGGGGCTTGTCAGCTTTCCAGCCCCTCACCTTGGCAAGCTCTAGGACAGGACTGGACATGAATTCATCTGGTCCAGCTTTTACAGTTATGTTTAAAACAGCCATAAAAGTGCACAAGGTTGCTGGTTAATGATACCTCCTGTCACTTCAGTTCTTGGTGTCTTTAAGCCCTATCAATAAACAGATTGGTGCTCACGTTCTTCATGCCTCATGAGTCATTAAAATTGAAGCTATAACATGAAATAGAGCAAGCTGTTGTTGCCATTGTTTGTTAGTGCAGAAACTCCCAGAAGGAGTGTTTGTCATCACAGTCTGAAAACATTCAAGATACTGCCTCAGAAAGAAAAAAAGCCCAAAAAAATCATGACTGCAAACTGTAAGAAAGCTGAAGTACAACCATCCCTATGGCTTAGCCAGTCTCATGAAAAAACAGCAACAAGCTGATTGCTTTCCAGAGCATGAACAGCATTACATTCTTATTTTATTTTTTGCAACAGGCTTTTTTTTTTTTTCTGACAACATCTACTCCTGGCAAAAGGTGTTGGACTGGCTGCCTAGGGGATCAAATTCACTTCTTTATCCATATGCAACACAGTTAACATTCACAGCCCAATTTTCTATTTAATCACTATGCTTTAATCATGACCTACATGAGCATGGGCCAGCAGCAGCTCTCTGTGCTTGCTCATTCCTTGAGGATTCTTAAGAGAATCAACATGTTGTTTCATTTTAGAGGGGCTTAACCATATACTCCCACATCAACAACTTATTTCACAGAACCATGAGATGGAAATCACAGGTCCAGTGCTGTTCTGGGGGTAGATCCACCAGCTCCTGCATCAGGCAGTGGATAAGTATTTCTGTCATGACTACAAGACAAAACTGAAGAAGTGCAGCCTGACCTAAGTAAAGATGACCCTTAGCATTGCAGAGGGTTTGGACTATATGACCTTTAAAGGTCCCTTCCAACCAAAATCATTCTATGATTCTTTAAGTCCTTAGTAATCACTGTCACTGGAGTTTGTTGAAATGCTATTAGATAATCAAAAGAAACCTTCAATAGGGAAATTAACAGCTTGAATGGGACTCAGTTATAGTAGCATCTGTTTTGATAGGAACAGGAGTTAAAAAAAAAACCTAGAGTTTTAAACCATGCTTTAGCAGACAAAGAAATCAGAATTAGTAGATTCCACATACGAAACTGGTCCACTTGAAATGTTGGCAGCATGTCTCACTTCAGAAAAAATTCTACTTGTCTCTCAATTAAAAAGAAACAAGCTCTCTGTTGTGAAGAACAGAGAAGAACAAGCAAGAACCCAATAAATTGTCAATTCCATTCTATCCAGTCATTACTGTTGATGTCCAAGACTCTGAAAAGCAACCCAATGAGACAATGGTCTACAAGTCTAGAACAACTTTGTATTACTGACCAGCAGGTCCAGAGAATGCTTTCTGCACTGCATGTTGTTTCTGACAACAAACTTAAGAGAACAGAAATAGTTTCCTCCCTTTTAAAAAAAGCTTGTCCTAATCAAGACAACTATTAAATATAAGCTAAAATCATGTTTTATGCAAATATTAGTTGAGAAAAGTTCCAAAGCTATAAACCTTAGTCACATGCACCACTAAATATGAATGTGTTGTGCAGGAGCACAGAAACAAGATACTTGGTAAATGTTAAGAGTAATAACCTCAGAAAGAAATCAGGATTTAACAATAGCACTTCTATTATGTTCAGACAATTGTTATTTCTTCTCTCTGAATGTATAGTTGTAGCTAGGTGAAGAAGAACGTGGGTTTAAGTACTCTATGAATCAGAATGAAGATTAGGAATAAGCAGCTGTACTGAAAAAAGAACAAGAAAACAAGAAAAGGTTTTCTGACTGGTCACTGGAGGCCCAAACATCCAAAGTCCTGCCCCTACACCTTCTGAGAAAACAAACCACTTCTCTGCTTATAACTCCTCCCAAAATCTGGCTGAGGAGAAAAAAAAAAAAAAAAAAAAAAAAAAAAAAAACCACAAAAAGAAACCTACCAAAACTAACAAAAACCAACACAACACAAGGAACTCCAAAACATATCTTTAAATGATCATGCCAAACTTTACTCTTGAAAGCTTGGGATTGGTCTTACTATGATGGATGTATATAATGTACTTATCATGTATGTACCCACTCATACACCCACACATTCAGGCACACTAGTATCTCTGAGTACAGTCAAACAACAAATACATAGTAAAAAGATCTCATATTTTATGAAGCCCTTGTGAAGCACAGTACATGCAGGTAAGTACATAACAGCTAGGTGTTTCTGCTCAAGGATGTCCTCCCCAGTAGGAGAACAATTGTTCTTCTACATAGAGTCTAACACTATCATCTACTGAGGCATAACATTCAAATTCAAACCCTGGAAAAACAGACATGAACCTCTGAAATGGGACCTGTGTCTCTTCTGACTCATCAGTAGATGGAAGGGATTGAAAGGAGGAGATACACTAGCCAAAAACTACAGTAAATTGCTTCTTAATCCTCTCATTGGTGGTGCCCATTGAAATATGTATGAAGTATATTAAGGTGTGATTCCTTTTTATTAATGCACACACAAAGGCAGCCCAAGACCTCTGCTCCTACTTAAGGCTTATTTTCCACATTTGATGTTAACTCTAGGAAGCTAGCCTGTCAAAATACATCCCTAGCCATGCTTCCCTGAGCCAGTGGACATGGCATGGCACTCAGCAAGGATCTCCCAATGTTTCCACAAGAGACTCTCTTTATGTGCAATAAATCCTTTGGCCCAGGGAGTGCAGTGTCCACATAGCAATGGCATAAAGATCTGGAGTACTTCTTCACCTGTCATTTAAATAAAGTTAAATGCTATCCCCAAGTTATCATCTCAAAATAGGCTGGACAACAGGGGAAACAAAATGCATTTTTGGGGGGAGAAAAAAGTTATTCCTAATATATGGATAGTCCATTGAGAATGTGCTAAGGGAAATAGAGCTTAATCAGTAGATACCAAACAGAGAGACTCTCTGATGTGGCAATGAGGAAAGAGAGTTTATAGCTTCTCTAGATTTTATAGGACTTGTTAGTGGCTCCCATGTAATCCACATTAAAAGTGAAAGATTTCTCTTGAGGAAAAAGACACACTGCCAGGAGACAGCTGAGTATCTCCCAGGGCAAACCATCTCAGCAAGGATGCCCTACTCCTTGCATTTGATAGACTTTTAACAAAATGCTTTAAGATTCCCTCTTTATTGTTTGCAAGGGAGACATATTCAGAAATGAGAAATTTTGAAGGCTGGAAGCTTATACAGGACTCCACCTGTATTACCCTCCTCCAAAGGAGGTCCCCAAGTAAAAGTTCACTCCTACATTAACTGCAAAAATAATGTCAGTCACTAACAATTTTTTTTTACTATCTTTCTCCCTCTCTCCTCCTTACCCTCCCTCCCCAAATGTTGTCCTTTGGTCTGAGCACTAAATCAGAAGGAGTAAAACAACTCGTTATCAATTCAAACTGAATTTGGGACACAGCTAAGACAAGAGTTCTGAACTAGTCATGGAAATGCTGCATCTTTGGGTAGGTTAAATGACTAGCTTTTTGTAACTACACAGTGTACTGAAAACTGCCTACAAGTTGCTCATACATATTAAATGCTTGATGGAAAAAAAACTCATGGGCTACTTTATCTGCTACTTCAAGCACTGGTTCAGAGGGGTCACCTCATTAGCAGCTGCTGGGATTATTGGTGTGAGCAGATGCAATTTAGCATTCAGTTAAAAAATAATAAGTAAAACCATTTAAGTTATTTTATTTTCTTCCTTTTGATGTTTTATTCCCTAGGAATGTTTTTGTGCTCAACCAAAGGGAAGAGTGAAACTGCTTAGGAGGAGCAAATGGGATCTCAAGTCTCAGTTTTCCACTTTTGAGGTTTCCCTTGGAGGGAAAGCTTTTAGACAGGCAAGAGTAGCCTTCTGTGTGTAGTGTGTGTTAGTGGAAAAGCAGTGGGATACAGAGTCAAGACTAACACCTGTCTTCCTTATGCTGTAGATTGGAAAAATTCATATATAGTTAGGAAAGGGATAAGGAGGAACAAGGGAATAGGATATGGCAGCTGAGGAAGGAAGGACTGGATGAGGATGTTTTGACATTTGTGTTAGTACTAATTTTCAGGAAATAAAACAAAACTGTGGGTTTTTTTTCACATACTTATTCAGATCTTCTGTGAACATCTAGAGGTTATAAAGAAATTGCAGTGCAAGTAACTGGAAAAGGACAAAAAGAGAAGTTCTAGAGACCCGCTGTTGCCTTTTCTAACAGTTACATTAAACTCCAGCAAAAGAAGGCCCCTTACTACTGGCATAAGCTGTTTTCATCCAGACTTGGGAAGTGAAGAGTCTTATTATTCACAGAGGAGTTGCAGGAATAGCAAACAGCTTCCTCCCTTTTATGCTACCAACACGACCGTCAAAGTTAATGTCATTTTCACTAAGGAAGTTTCACTGGGTTGCATGCATTGAATCCAAATAATTCACTTCTCAAGGGCAAAACAAGACAAAGTAATTAAAATCAATAGTATTTTACAGGAAGATCATGTCTAATAGGCAATAATATAGAGATTAACTGAATTCTTCATTAAGCTTTATTATCTTTCTTATACAAATTAAACGTAAATCAGGGGAGAAGAACTCCCTGTTATATCCCCTCATCAAATCCTAATCTAATTATTCAAACATACTTCAGCAAAAGATCTCTGATCAACCAAAATGGAAATGAATACTTGCTGGTACCTGTGCACCCACAAGCAGAACTATATTCCATGCCTGAAAAGAATGCAAACTGCAAAATCTTGAAGAAAAAGGCAAGGAACTTCAATTTAGCTAAAAATAAGTCAGTGAGAAGAGCACTGGATGTCACTGAAAGAAGCCAAACCAATCCAATGGGAAGGCGTCAGGAGACTTTGTTTACTCTTCTCCATGCAGCTTTCCACATTTATACATGCATTATTTTGCTTGGTTCTAATTAGTGGAAAAAAGTGGCAAAAATCATAAGGCAATAGAGTATCTAATCTACATCACTTCATTTTAGAGTATTAATCACCCAGGAGCATAACTAGTGACAAACCTATCCTCCAGCAGCTTTTTTACAGACAACTTTTTAGAACAAAGCCTAGAAAAGTAGTAGAAGGCACAAGAACTACTTCTGCCCTGCCCTTTCCTCAAGATTTGAATCAGGAAAACTTATCAGGCACTAAGAATTTAAAAAAAGAAATCATCTGTACTTTGCAAATCATTTTTGTTTTGAACATCTGATACCAAACAATGCTTGATACCAGTCTATCCTCATTGAAGTCTGTGGCCCTTGAATATAGTTTTCATTCCACACCAATCTTACTCTAGCAAAAAGAGAATGAATCTTCCAAATGTAGGGGCTCCAAATAACTTCTAACAAATCAATACAAGCAGTACCTGTAAAATCTGCATCTAGACAATATCACAATTGCATTTTGAAAACAAGTGTTGTGTGCAGACAGAGGACCACTGTGAAAGCAGGAGTGGCTTATCAGTCCTGCTGAAATGATACTGAAGTTTATGGCTGAATTCCACCTAAACATGAAGATGTTTAGGAAAAAGAAACCTGACCATAATATTATTTTGATAGCTAAGGACACTTGTTGTCCCAGTATGAGTAGCATAAGTTCCTTTTTCCATTTTCAAATATGGCAGAGTCCATTCCTTACCAAGCAAGAAGTGTTATTGCTAGGACAAATTCTGCATAACTAGTAATATTTATAGTATTGTAAATTAGCTGAAAAACTATACTCAATATACTCAATATTTTAATAGTCATTAATACTTAAGGACTTGTATTTGTTGACAATTATTCATCAGCATCTTATATAAGATATGGAATAAAATTAACTTTAGTAAAATAATATGAATATATATCAACAAGAATTATTTGATCACTATTTAATCAGGTTTCATAATTATTTTGAACTTACTCCTTCTCCAGATGAAGAAATCCCATTACACATATCATGAATATAAAAAAATCTGTACCTTCCTCTGCCAGAGCCATCATACTAAGAAATGGCTACATCCTTTTGGGGTATCAAAACTGAACAAGATTTCAAAAACAGGGGAAAAAATAATATAGATATGATGTGTATATGTATGGAATCCAATCTCACTGCATCTTCCCTTAAACAGAGGGAAACAAGACAGAAAAGCCTACAGAAAAGTCTTTGTCACTGCCAATGTTTCAATGTTTTCCTCTTACAGAAAGTGTTAGGAGAACAAAAGCTGGGATTTTCTAGAAGTTAGATTTCCTTGTCTCCTCTTGTTTCCCTACATATAGCCAAGTAATATAAGCTTCATCCACAAATTAAAACCCAAACCCACTTAGCTTTCTTAACTTGAACCACAGCCTCTTTGTCAGAGCTGTGTAATGCTGCCAGTATCTGACTGCACTTAAAGTACATTAGAAGATTTCTCAGGTTGCAAAGTCAAGCACCCAGAAAGCTAGAAAATGCCAAATTAAGGTTGCCAATGCCACTTTAAGTTGCCCCCTTCACATAGAGATTCATTATCAGCTTTACTTACATGATCATGTTCCTTTTTTTCCCAAAGCACCTATGATTCTGCAGTGCAATGAACACAGAGCACTCAACAAATCAATACATTTTTTTACTGAAATTAAGTGTTTATTAAATTTAACTGAACCAGCTCCACTTGTAGTATCACAGAAATAAGTCAGCAGCTTTCTTTTTGCACAGTTCCCAGAAGCCTAGAATTGAAAATCTAACATGTTTCCCTGAAATGTAGAGTTTTGAGAAGTCATACTGAAGTTACTGGGAGCTGAGGAGGTCTTAACACCCAAAAGACTAAGTTTTACAAAGAATTTTGACCCATGAAGTCATGCATTGTGTGTGCATACTACTGATTAGGATATCAACCTTTAATGGATCCTATATTGCTGGAGTTGCTTGGATTCTAGGGAGTAAGAAAAAAACCCTTGAGCTAAGCAGTACTATAATTACTTGCACAGCTTAAGGAATTAAGGGTATTTTTATTATTTGTAATTAAGATAACCTTGCAAGGTCAATAGATAAGCAGTGGAAGTGAAACAATATCAGAACTAAGGACTAAGCATATTGCCAAATTAAGTAAATTGATGAATGACAGGAGTTAATCAGGGCCACAGTGATGTTCCCAACCACCAAGAGCTGGATGAGATGACTTCTGGAGGTCCCCTTCAGTCTACATTATTCTGTCAATGGCTGCAACACCTAGCACCATATATAATGCTCTTACTCTGAGAAACAGCTTTGAGAGAGCACTGACACTTCATTCCAATGTTCAACATGTTCTAACAGCACTAAAGGATGAGATTAAATCCAGCACAGAGTTTTTCTCACAGGATCTGGTCCAGAGTCAATGCCTAACTGAAAGATCACCTAGAATGAGACTTGCAAGGCTATAAATTTCCCTGCATTTTGAAATAATCTGACAAAGAGAGAGGACCCTGGGTAACCTGATCTAGTGGATGGTGTCCCTGCCAGGCAGGGGGGTTGGAACTAGATGTTCTTTGAGGTCCCTTCCAACTCTATGATTCTATGAGTATTCTAACCTAAAGAGGTTTCAGAATGAGTATAATGACATACCACACCTGAAGATTATTATCAACTAAAGTTGGGGGAGAAGAAAAACAAATACACTTTTTCACTTATTTTGTAAGTAACATCATTTGTGCATTTATGGTTTTACCTCTGTCGTGGTTAGAGACTCTTTTGCCACACACTAACATAAATACATCACTCTATCTTTCTAAGGAAGACCATGTTCACATTCTTCTCCAGGAGTATACTAACTAGATGTTGGAACAAACTGAAACTGAGAAGCACAGACACAGATGAGAAAGAACAGGAAAGTGTGGGGAAGGGATGGAGAAGGACATCACTGCTTATGAGTTTCTTGCTGGATTGTCTGAGGTAGAATCAGCAAAACCCTTATGAAAGTTAGGGAAGGCTTGATGTTCTGGCCATGTGGTTTGCCTCAGATGTCAGCCTTTTTTAATTAAAGTACAATCTTTTTTAAATAAATCACATTAACATTTTGCAGGGCCTGTTAGGATGCTTCCTTCAGGGTGACAGACAGATTTCAAAGGCACTTGGGTTACATTTCCTTTTCTACTTTGTACTGCATTAACAGGTACTTAGGGGGAAAAAAATCCATCTACTTGATTTTTATCTAAAATAAGTTTACTGTAAAAGAAGCATTTGCATCTTAATAGGAAATTAAACTGTACAATTAACCAAGATGCAGCTAAACTAAAACAGCAACACATGAAATTCTGCATTACTGGTAGAGCAAAACCACATGGATGTGGATGCTAATGGAGGAAAATTTATGCCATGTAAGCTAACAGAGATTATTTATCTGACAAATTTTGAGAAGGCAAATAGGACTTTAGTGAATTCTTAAAAGTGTAAAACTGCCAGCACTAGATTAATGTCACCTAAGCAAATGAACCTAATCTAGAAAGGGATTGCCAAGGGCTACTTAAAGGCTCATTTCCCTTTTAACCTCCCAGGGTGCTGACTGTCTCCTAGGGAAACACAGGTAGCCCACAGCTGGCTGTCTTCCAGATAACTAGGAGTCTCAACAGTCAAATCAAACATGACTAAGGTCTCGAGTGCTCCAGAAAAAGCAAAACCAACCCAGAAGCTAAAAGTTCAAGAGAGCTTTGGCTTCCTGTCTAGTTCTCCCTTTTGTTGACTCTCCAGTCACTATTTAATAAGCTGTTTACTATTCAGTTACCCAAGGGGCACTAGATAGGAGAATGATAGATGACCTGAGTTCTGATTAAATACCCTGCTTCTCTGGTATTGCTGTGATTAATCTACATCACAGTTCAGTGGTTCAGGTACAAACACTAGGTTGGAACTAATGCAATTAGGGTTGTCTAGACAGCTGTGAAAATTCCAAGTTTAAAGGGAAAATCATATCAATATATTATTGTTACAAAAACACTTGAGTCAAAGTAAACAGAATGATCAATGCAAGAGTTAGTGTCTGTCATTATCAGTTACAATTTTGGAATGGATCAGATTTTGCTCCAACTCTTTCTCCTCAGGTTTTCTTGCATGTACCTCATCTTCCTTTCCAACAGGTCTGCACTCAGAAACTGCTTCTTTACACTGCAAAGTGCAGAGGACAGTAGTGTCTCCTCCATAGCAAAGTACTTCTTACTGTCTCCTGGGCATTCTTATGTGACAACACTCCCCAAAGAGAAACAGAAGGAAAAAGACACAAAAACAAGCAAAAGATGGTTTCAGTTTAGCTGCCAGTCACCCTCCAGAGCCTGGTGATGTAGGAACCACTGAGACCATTTCAAAAAAATATGCAACAAAGGAAAAAAGAAAACTCCAGAACAGATGAATGTGGAAATAGAAGGTGGAGACCTGAGCCAGGTCATCATTTTATGTTCATTGCTGGAATTACCAACTCAACAGAGAGATATTCCTTTAAAACAGCCTTTAAATTAACTGCTCTCCTACCACTTCATTTTGCTGGATGTTACACTTCTGTATTGGACCTCAGTATGTTAGATTTCCCTCTTAGCATCATACCTTAATCACACAGCAGGTGGCAAATTCAAGTCAGAAGCTTACTAGCCAACAAATTTCCCTTATGTGCTGGCAAAATGCGTTTTCCGTCTGCAGCAGCTATGCTGCTGACCTATACAGCCAGCACCCACGGAGCAAGGTTATCAGGAGTTGCTGCTCGGCAATTGCTGTGTGCTAGTCCCTGGAGCAGTCTTTTGCCTCTGCAGAGCTCACACCAGTTGTTAGACATAAGAAGATCATGAATCCCATTCTGCTAGGGTAACAGAAAGTTCAAAATCCCACAGGGCACAAAACTTCACCCTGTGAAAGTATGTTTGTACAGACTGACATACTCAGTTCTGCCTATGTTGTTGATCCAACTGTGTAATGGGCTTCTAGGAGCTTTTAACATATTTCATCTCCCTTCTGAGGCTTACAGAAAGTTTATCATACAGAAATAAATGCTGAACACAAACCCCTCTAATGCCATGGCTATGTACACAGAAAACATACCCAAATAAAACACAGTACTCTATACCACAAGAGCAGTGCAGGGGGGACACACAGAGCATGATCATTCATTCTGGAAACCAACTCAGCCCCAGAACAAATCCTCTTGCAGCAACTCAAGACCTCTGGCCAGAGACATTTTCATACTAATTAACGTTCATAGTAGCAGCAGAGGAACTGGGGAGAAAAGGAGAGCTGCAAACAGAACTAAAGCGTCAATTCCACATTTAGGAGAATGACTGGTAGCATATTTACCTTCTCCCTTTTCTTTTGTCTCTTGCTATGCAATACCCACCTGTGTAGTTCAGCACAGAAACCTGCAAATCAGTATTTTCCACTAAACTACCATGGTTCAAACCCACCTCAGCTGTGCCTCAGGCCACCACAGTTCAATCTCCTGTGGCTGTGACACACAAGCACACACATAGCCTATTCTGCCAATACTGCACTAGAACGATCAACTTCAGCACGGGGTGATAGCAAACAGAAGGGGTGGCTGTGATGTCTTAGCCCATCACATCATCACATTGGCTTATCTGCCAGCTCTCTCCATCATCACACAACATTAAAGGGCATATTCAGCAGAGCTGCAGGATTTAGTCTTTCGGAAGCACTCTGCAGGAGTCTCAAATCCAGTTAAAGTCAACATGAACTAAAGATGCTCAGCACGCCATGAGATTAAGTCACCAATTAATACTCCACGTGCAGGGGAGGAGGAGTCAGCTCAGCACCAAAAAAAAAAAAAATACATCTGTGCTGCAAAGTGTGTGCTCTGAAGCAACCAAGCACAAGGGCTCCAAAGAAAGAAAAATGAATCTGTCAAAGCCCCCACTGGGCCTCCCTCCTGCAAGGAGGCAGTAAGATAACTAGATCAGGTAGCTGTAACAGGGCCTGTTAATCAACAGGATCCCCATTTTCCTTCAGTCTCCTGCAAAGGCACAGACCATTAGCAACACTACAAGCCCACAATCCATTTTGTTATTACAGCATGAGTAAGCGATAGGAGTTAGAACCAGCAGATCTTGTAGAAGGAACAGAATGACATTTATGAGGGTTTGACCTTCAAGGATAAATATTTCTGTCCTTACTCAGGGAGAACTACCACTAACGTCAGAGGGGATTTGGAGAAGCAGCAGCACAAGATGGTCCTTCAAAGGGGGAAATAATCAGTAGAATGGCATTTCCCTGGGAACAAAACCAATCTGGTAACAGGAAAATCCTCCTTCAAACCCTCTAACAAAAAGAGACAGACAACTCAAATACCTTCCAGTCCTCTGCGATTTACTCTTACCTCTGTGATGTTTTCTTGTATTTTCTCCTGCAGGAAAAGAACAAAATACAACTGAGATAAGAAGGCTCCACTGGTGAGGAAGAGAAAAGAAGAAGGTCAGATATAAGAAGCAATTAAATGAAGTCACTTCTGACAGGAGCTTGTCCCAAACCTGAGGTAGCCATTCCCTTCTGCTAACCTCAGTAGCTGTCATCACTAACTTCAGTAGAAAAAGGTGTGTGTTTGCCTGTATCTAAATCTTGCCCTTTCTTGTAAGACAGGGTTGCTGTAGCTAGGAAAGAATAAAATACTACTCTAAATGACTTAATAGGAAGACCAAGCAGCAGCATCTTCTACTTATTAGTAATAAAGTATGTTTTTATGTCTCCATCCAGCAGACAAGTATAGGCTTATATGTGGAGAGCTCACTAAGATGGATGGGTGGTGATGCAATGCATCCAACCACATTGGCTGTGGTCATTCAGTGGAAAACCCCAGAGGTTTTACAGCAGCTTTGCTCTAAAAGGAAAGTGTAGCTCCTAGCAAGTTCCCTACTCCACCAAACCCCAGATACCACACCCCAGAGTGTCACTTCCTTGCACATATCTGAGGACCTAACTGACCTGAGCCCAGGACCATGAATGGTAAGAGTGGATAAACCTCCTGCCAGCACCTTTTCTCCTCCTCAATCCTTACACCACATCAGCTGCAGCAAAGGCTCTAAACCTCTTACTCATCTCAGCATGATGGATTTTGTCTTCTACTGCAAGCAATGGGACAAGCCACCAGTGCTCAGAGCAAGGCAATAATAATGAGCCCCTCTGCATGGTGAGCTATGTGGCTAGACAGTTAGCTGCACTCTACCTTGTCTGTGAGCTCTTGGTCCTACAATAGCCTTTTCTAAAGGCTTTGCACAGTGCCTGGCAAAACAAGGCATTGATTTCACTTGAGCTCAGCTCTGCTCTTAGGTTTTAAAGTTAAACTAATGATCTTTAAAGTTCACAAGTACTGGTGGAACAAGTCTCAGTGTGGGCTGTGAGAAGTGCAAGATCAACACCCCATTGTTTAGCCATACACTAACACGTTCCTCACCTTTTCAGCATGGAGGTTATAGTGCTAGAATGGGCATACTGCTCTAAGCATGAAGTTCTGCTTTTCCATCTCTAAATACTACTGTACATGGAAAATTGTGTCCAAGGCAGGCCCAGAAAACCCAAACCATGGGTACTATTTCTTAAAAGGAAGAAGAAACATGGCAAAAAGGAATGTAATGATATTTTCTACTTGCTAAGAAGAATGAATAATGTCTCCTGGCTGTCAAATATTTCATCCAGCATTGCCCTTAGAAATCATACTCATGATTGTACCTGTTTCTGTATTGTGACCATGTTAGAAACACAAAAATCCTAGAATTTACTTGAAAAGGAATTTAAAATGTTTCATTTACACTTTACTGTGTGAAGAATTACTTATGTAAAATTAAATAGATGCAAAGGAGTAAAACAGCAAACATTCATAGCAGTATCAAGATTCCAGCTTACTGGCATTCAAGGTGCTGACACATCCAGCTATTCCAGTCCAGGCTAATTAAAATATCTTATTCTCCAGAAATCCAACTGAGTTTAAATTTTTCTTTGTTATATATCTTTAAAATTTCCAGATAAAGTTAACTCTTTCCCCTAAAACTGTCTTTTGGTGCACTGCAGCACTGTCATAACTATTTTTCCCTTTATTGGTCAGTGAATTTCATATAATTTTGTAAAGTGTATCTCTTTCAAACAAGTTTCTTATTTGACCAAAGATACCATTCATTAACCCCTGATTAGCTAAAATGTGCTAGTATATCTTAAGGGGATGACCCAGCCTTAGGGTGCTTTTTGCACTTGAGTAATTATATCACTTTTCTAATCAGTTACACCTTTAATGCTCCTTTTGCTCAAGAATACTTTTACTGCATTAAAAAACTGGGTACTACCACAGATGATAGTACTGGGGAAAAAAAAAAACCAAAACATTTGGCTAGCCATAGGAGTTAAATAAATATATATATAAATTTTTTTTAAAAATATTGCTTCATATTGTTTCCACACCTGCAGTCCACTTACAGTCAAGCTTTACATGTACCAAATTAGTGACTGAATTTGCAGACACTGAGTTTGCATGTTACAATTGAAGAGAACTTAACTAAAGGACCCATTGTTTATAAAGGACCACCACTGCCTGCATTTACTGTGAAAAAGAACACCACTAGCAGACTCTGATATCCAGCAAAAACATTCCTATATGCCTGAACTTCCAGCATTTCAAAGCCAAGGTCTAACAATGCTACTCACCAACGTTATGAAAAGATGGTGTTGACAACATAAATCTGCTTTTAAGTACAACCTTCAGTTTGCTTTTGGAAACAGAAGTTCAACATCTACCTGCTTTGTACTGACAAACCACCACTCACACACGCCTTCTGTGAAATGAGATCATTGCATACAAGGAAATTAGGAAGTGCCTCTTTTAATAGCACAGCCAGCATCAGCTGTTGGCTGCAATCAGCAACCATGTGTGAATTAACAAAAGGAAACCAGAGGGTGGGGATTTGGGTTTGCTTGAGATTCTTTGGGGGAGGAGGAGAGATTCAGTTGTTTGTTTTTTTTAAAAGATGTGGGAGAAGCTCTCCTGGTTTATATCCCCAGGAGAAGTCTATGCAGAGAGGAACTAGCTGCTAAATTACCTTTGGCAGATGCTCTGGGATAAACCTGGGAACAGAGGCATCTTCCAGTGAAGCTCAAGGGATCTGTGATTTTCTGAACAAACCTAAGCTACCCCTCTTTTCCCAGAAAGGAAAGAACGAGAGAAACCTAAAGGAGGTGGTGTTAGAGCTCCCCATACCTGTGGGCCATCCTGTGCTCATGTCTGCAAGAGGATTACTTGATACTATCACATCTGTGTAAGTTCAGCTCCTTCTCCCACTGCACATGTGCCATGCCAGAACTGCCACATCCATTCAACTCCTGTTACCTGCTGTGGAATATATTACTCATAGGTCTACATTTAGCTTACATTAAAAAAATAAATTAGAACAGGGTAGGTTTGGGTTTTTTCCTGCTGAAGAGAATCAGCAGGTGACTCACACGAGGTAGGCCCTATATAACCAGTGTAAACTAGAAATAATTTCAGTGAACTTAATAAAATTACACCTTCACAAGTGTAGTTTCAAGTGAGTCAGTCCTAGTACAAAAAAGGCTGCTGGAGCCTAATGAAAATAAACCTAGTCAGAGTTTTAAAAATAGGTATTTTATAACAATCAAAACTAAACAAAGTGGTGAGTAGGATGAAATTTTTTGACTCACATGAGATGAAGCCAACAAAAGAGTTGAGCCCACTATGTCACTATCTGCTCTTCTGGGGATGAATGAATCCTTTGTGAGGAACACCACAATATACCAGACAGATATAAAATAAGGACAGAAGATTTGAAACTACTTATCACCAATAAGATGTAGGTAGCTACACCTATATGGGAACTCCCACTGCAATAGAGACAAGCAAATTTCTCTCTGTGCTTCAATGCCCTTTACCTTCCTTAAGGCTAAGTATCAGTCCCCAGGGTTATGTTTCTATCTTTGCCATTTAATTCCAATGTACCCTGAGGCAAACTGCTTTCTTTCTTTATTTCCCCTTTAGACCCTTTTCCATTAGTTTCTTTGCTCTTCAAGGTTGTGGCTTTAGATATATGATACCTTGCACATCTCTTTATGACAGTGGGTCATAACTGGAGCCAAAATAGCACTACTTTTGAGTTGCTGCAAAAAGCTCCCACCCTTCCTGTACATCTAGAAACCTAAAGATGAAGAGAATTTAGTAGAAATACACAAAAATAGTGTCTGAAATTATTAATGGTGTCCTCAGGCTTTACTCTTCAGCGAGATGTGAGTTTAAGTGACCGAGTAGGTCCAGAGAGGAGTGAGAGCAGTGTTTGGGGGAATTAAGTAACTCTGCCACCTGTTCTGGTTCTGCCCCATAATCATACAAATCAGAATATCAACTAGCTAAATGAACTGATCTTTCAGTCCTACAGAGCCTCCAAAGTATTGCTTAAACCATGTAATTTTTTACACTCATAATGGTGACTTGGTTAACATGGTGTTATTCCACATTTATTCCACAGGGTTTGTTATTAATGGCATCTTTGTAGGCTGAGTAAAACTGGGTGCTGCAGAAGTAGCAGGGAGGATCTTTGCCTAACTTTATCCCTGGAAATTTATACTAAAATCTGAAAGTTAATGAGGAACACGTTCTGCTTACACACTGCTGCTAGAGACTAAAGGTTATATTTGTCCTTGGTAAGGTCTCTGCAGGCTCATTGTTTCGGTGCAGAGATCAGCCTTAGGCCACAAGCTGATGGACAAGCAGTTAAGGACCTAAGGTGGGTGCAGGTGACACTTTTCAGTGAGTTAATGCTTCCCAGTTCAGGAACGCCAAGTACCTTAGCCTGCTGAGATGGTGAAATGACTCAGTTTTCAGGCTGAAGCTCAGAATCAGCACTCCAGTGGCTTAATTCAAAGCATTTTTTTTTTCTTGCTTGGCCATTGCAATGGGTTCAGAGGGCATATATAGCTGGTTAAAGCAGTTTAGCAAGCAGGTAGATCTTTTTAAGTCCTTAAAACTTGGTGGCATTTTTTCTCCCCTTTGAATCATCAGCTGTCAACACCACCCTCAATGTAAAGAATTTCCTCCTCATATCTAGTCTAAATCTCCCCTCTTTAAATTTCAAATCATCATACCTTGTCCTGTCACAACAGACCCTGCTAAAAAGTTGTCCCCATCTTTCTTCTAGGTTCCTTTAAGCACTTGAAAGCCACAACAGAGTCTCCCAGGGTGCTGTAAGATCTCTTTCAGATGCAGTGAGCCTCCCCAGAGCTTGCCAGCCTTACCCTTGTTTATGTTACTGGCATTGGTAAACACGATCAAAGCTACAGGCAGAAAAGGGAAACTCCTGCCTGAAAAAGAGCATTTCACAAAAGCTGCTTCTTCAGAGGAACCACAATTGTTAAGCAGCTACCACAATCAAATATTTTAAATCAGTTATTCACAGGCACGAGGAGAAAGAGGGATTTTTCCTCCTCTATATTTAGAAACTTTATAATAGCATGTTTAAGATGTGAGTGGGAGCTTAATCATCCATTAACAAAAGCATCCAACAACATCTGTCCTTCAGTACTGGAGACTCACCACGACCATAGCTCATGCAAGCCAGGACTATTCATCTCTGCTTCCCTGCAGGGCTCCTCTCACCAGCTCATCCAGAAGCAGGGAGAGAAAAAGCCACCATACCACAATGAAGCATCCAGCTTGTAATATGCATGTTCACCCAGGTCTTTTGCTTTTCTTGTCTTTCCTGCTGGTGGTGGGCTTCTGACATTAGACTGGGTGTTAAGGTAACACTACTAAAAGCCTATTTCATAGGTTAGTAAACCAACAGTGAGAAAAGCAATGAGGAACAAGTCTGTTGTTCAGGTCAGATCTGGAAGATTCTTTCTGCTCTTTTGTTATCCATCAGTGAATCTATGATTTTACTGAATGATATCCCTCTCCTTCATTTTTCTGTAAGAGCTGACCACAATTTATTTTTGCTGCTTTCACCCCTAAATCCTTCCAGCTCATCAGTCCAGAATCTCCAAGATTTCCCCTCAGTGGCCATGTCTAGGCAGGAGGACTAAGAGCATTTTGCAGCTCCCAAGCCTAGGTGCCCTCTCTTGCTATATTACACTGATGTACCAGTTGGTACTGGGGGTAGGTGCTGTCCCCTGTTCATCACTCCCCAGGGAGAAGTGGATGGGAGCTTAGATCAACTTAGATTTTCTGACTGATGGGATTCACCTAAACTGAAGATCTTCTGTCCCAGCAGCTTGATATGCTGAAACATGCAGCACATTACCAATTAACAGTCATCATCACAGGATTAGTGATGCATTTATGTTATGTTACCAAAGCCTATACTAATGACCATGCACAAATCAATTCACAAAACTCCAACCTCACAACACAGACTCCAGTGGCATCTGTCAAAGCTCAGGATCCTGTGGGAACCCTCACCAGAACTCAGAAATGTATTGAGACAGCCGAACTTCAAAGGGTATGATGCCATCAACTCCTGCTGGGATTTTAATTCCTTAATTGAAATAGGAAGACCAGCTTTCTTGCTTTACTCACTCTCTAGTCAATAAATCAAGAAAGTATTTTTTTTTCTTCCATATTGATTGTTTACCAGAGTACTGTGGTAAGTTAAAAACAATAGGATCAAAGAGAATAGTGCAGCAGAGGAGAAGAAATGGCAAGAAATGGGTGAGGAAAGAAGGAAAAACTTCAGCTGGTACTTTAAACTTGATGGAGGGTTTATGTGAGACTTTTAAGAAACAAGAGGAGTCATTTTAAATTTGCCCTGAACTATGTGGTGACAGTGAAATCATGAGAGGTGGTCTCATTTTAAGTAGAAGAGTCTGCATGCTCTGGAGCATGGACATATGTGGCAAAAGCATACAAAGAAAAGAAAGGTTCATGACTTGACACAGGTAAGACAATTTCAGTATAAATGAATGCACAATAGATTTACAGCTGAAAAAGGAGGGGAAAACATTCATATCTTCAAAAGCAGAAATAACTGCTACAAAGTAGAAATGAAGCTTGTGCTCAACTCACAATCAGTAAATACTGTATGTAAATAATTCAAGATCAGAAAATATTGTCACTGATTCTGCCCAAGGAAAATACTATTTTGATAAATTTTTGCTGAGCTGTTTGTGGTTGACCATTGGATTTCACCAGTTTAGCCACTGACTTTTCTAAACAGCTGGGCAAAAAAGAAAGTTACAGCTTCATCTCCAAAATGGATTGTAACTGTTAGGACATAACAAACTATCAACTGATGCCTCTTGTGATGCTTCTGCTTTGCTGTGACCTTTTGTCACTTCAGGGCTCTTACATTTGGCTAACAACCTGTTTTGCACTAGGTCATTTGGGATCTACTGTGCTTACCAAGCCCACCTGAAGCATAGCTGCAGAGGAAATGTGTTGAGATTCTCCTTACAGAAAAGCCTCTGTGATAGCACAAGTGGGGAAGAATTTCTTCTGCTGTACAAGCTCAAGACAGCTACAATCCCTTCTTTATTCATTTAGTCAGGAGTGGACATTTAGTAGAGAGCAGTATAATCACTGAAAACTTGAAGTTCTTCCTCATTATTTAATCAGCTTTTCATCACATGTAAAAAACCACCCAGCCAAAACCACCAAAATAGCCTGCTGTTGCAGTTGGTGTGGATTTAGCTGAAGAAAAATATGAAGTAAAAAAGTAAAATAGGTCTATTACTGAAAATCTGACCTTTGAAAAGAATAAGATCTATGGCTCATTCTGCTTTTTCCTAATACACAATAAAAGTCTCTTGTGCATCACATATCACATTCTCAAGAAAAGTCACAGGAAAGTACATTTCAAGAAAATAAAGTACTGAGATCTGAAAAGAATATGGAGCACCTCTCAGTATTCATGCTTTAAAATATATATATATATATATGAGGATTGTCAAATCACCATAGTGTATGACCTTTCTATATTTACTATTTGAAAATAGATAAATCCTTAGTCTGATCAAGAGTTGCTTTCTATCTAGCCACTCCAAATGACTGATGGAACATTTGGCTCTAAAATTAGCAAAGGTGATGACCTGCAAAGTACAGGATGGGTGGTACTGCAACACGCTTGTTCTGTAGCCTCTCCCCTTGGAAGAGCTTGTGGCACTGTGCACAATGGGACTGGAGGAGCCAAGAGGGAAGAATATCTTGCCACTGCTCTGAGCATGGATGTGCTTCACATTGTTTGCATGGCCACACTGACCTCCAAAAGTGGGGTGCTGCTTCCTTGCTAGTACAATGTCTCAAAAAAGGGAGCATATACGCAGTCTTTCCTGTGTGTTCTTTAGTTGCATCCTGCTCATTTCCCTAAGAAAAGAGCTTGTGAAAAGGAGTCCTATCAAAAGGAGTGTAGAAGGGAACAATTCCATTTGGAAAAAGGCAAGGCAAAACTTTACAGAGCACAAGTAGGGGCAATACTGATGTATCATGTACACAGAAAACAACTAATACTGTTTAGCAGGAATTCTGTTCCCCTGGTGGCAAAAAGCTGTCAGGCCCTGGAAGGAACAAGCATGTTCAGATTAAAAACTTCTTTTAATCACTGCTACTATGCAAAATGAACCCATTCAGATTCTGCAGGAGCCAAAGAGGCAGTTGTCCAGTTTGTTTCATTCAGAGTGGCTTTGTGATTAGTTACAGCATGCACAACGATGGGGAGAGAGGGAATCATTCTTCATGTCCTGGATTAAATATCAAGACAGGAAACACGGACTGGAATTACATCAGACCAGCCACATACATGAAGTCACTAAACAAATCTGCATCTTGCCCTAAGCTCTAGTAAATCTATCAGACTGTTGCTTTTTATTGTTTCCTCCTCCAACCTTCCTCCCCCCTGAACACAACACACCCACCCCCCCACGTCTGCCAGTAGACAGCTGGTGTGACGCAGAATTTTAAATCTCATGGTTTTGTGCCAGGCTCTCTCCTGACTCTGGGTTACAGGCTGAAACACTCAGATTACTGTTGAACAAGCCTAAACATGGGGAGAAAAAAAACACTGCACAAAGATGCAGTGTTCCTTTTCCAGAAGAAGGCTCACTTCCTCATCCCCACCTCCCAACCACCCCCTCCTTCAGCACACTGGTAGTTCTCAAAAATTATTCAAAAGCCTTTTAGCAACACTACTTTCTGCAGTGAGTCAGGACTGCTATTGTCCCAACAGTGCCTCCTCATTAGTAGACCAATTATTAGATGTCACTCTTAAGAAAAGCCAACATTTTCCTTTTTTTCTGGGCTCTTTTTCTGGACTTCCCAGCACTCTGTTTCTCTAGGAGCAGGGACATTACAGAGGGAAGTCATCTGAAGAACGATGGGCCTCTTCGATAGCCAGAACAAGCCTGTTTGCTGAGGAAAAGTGGTTTCACAGAGGCTCCTACCCTTAAAGTTGCTGGCTGCAGTGGGGCTCAGCACCTTCAGCAGGCTGCCTTCTGCTCTGTCAACCCTGTTTCTGTATCACTGCACACCATTCTCTGCAGAGAGTGAACAAGATTGCCCACCTTTCCTTCCTCCACCCAACCAGGCATGAATGAATGTCAGGGGTGTAATGGCACACAGCTGGCTCCACTGAATTAGGCATGAGGGCAGAGGGAAGGAAGGAGAGGAAGGAGGAGAGGGAGAGAGGTGGCAATGCTGCTGCTGTCTACAGCTTGGAAACACTGCCCTGCAGTCTCAGTGTGGGAATTCCTCTTCAGATAGAATGAAACTTCAGGAGAGGGAACTGGGACAGCCAGGTGGGTGGATGGGAACAGGCGTGGAGCAGGCACAGGGAATGGAGGAGGCTGTGTGAAATTTCTATTCCTTAAGTCCCTACTCCACGCTGGCACCAGCTGTCTCACAAGCATCTAGATGCAACAGCAACCATGGGAGGGGGGAGAGGGGGTGATGTCTCCAGAAGCCTCAGATATAAAGATGTATTTAAATAAGCAAGCCCTGTCCTTTTCACCAACGAGGTGCCATGGTTGTGGCAGTGACTCTAGTTCTTAAAAGTTTAGCTGCTGTAAGGCAGAATTTCCCTGCCTCTGGACCAGAAGAGGAGCAGATCTGCCTCTGTAAGATCAAGAGGGAATTCAAAATGCAATTTGATGTTTCATAGATTGTGAGGCTAGGTGGGAACCATTATGATAATTTTCTCCAAGTTATTCAGGAAATTTGCATAACTCAGGAATTTCATTCTTCTCCATATCTTCACTGCAGTTGAGCTAATTAGAAACAGGTTTTCTAGAGATTGCTGGACATTCATACAAAATACGTTGCAAAACACTTTAAAGACACTCTCTGTACAGTATGAATGACTTGATCTGCACATCCAGCCAAACTGCATCTAAATCTGTAGGCTCTCTGTACCTGGAACACCAGTGCAAAAAGGGGAAGGAAACATAACTGCCCAGACAACATTAATGGGAACACCGGGAGGGAGAATTTTAACTGATGTTAAAACAAGTATGTGGTACCAAGATAGCAAAGAAAATTCCCCCATCCTCTAAAGAAACAAAGCAATGGCCTCCTGAAGAAGAGACCCTCATGTGCCTGGACAAAGACCTGCTCAGAAGGTGACACAGAATTAGTGTTTTGTGCAGCATGTACAACCAGAAGTGCTCTCAACAGCATCCAGGTTTTCCTTCAATGTCTCCTGTTAGAATCTGAGTGAGGTAAAAAATACTGTGCTACAGATTGGGCAGTGTTTCCAAATGCCTTTAGAAGCAGCCCTTCTCTCTGTAATTTTCAGCAAAACTTGCATTCCTAAATATGTGTTGTGCTACTAGCTTTTTTATCTGGAAATAAATAAATCTATCAAATGTTTACATTTAAGGACCTGGAGAACTCTCAGGACTATCTATCTCTTTATCTACCACTTCTCACAAATTTTTTAAAGCTCTCCTTGGTTCTCTTCCCCACCCTTTTTGTGACTCAGTATGCTCTTTTGTTGATGATCTCCCAATTTTCTCCTCCCAGCCTCAACCCCCACAGCTTCCTCTCCTTTCACTTTTCCAGCAAGTCTGAAAAATGAGACTTCTCCCATCTGACTGTAACTGTCCCTGCTGCATCAATATGTGTACAGGAGCAGATTGAAATTGTGTATTCAGACTCTTTGCTTAGCAGACACCAGTAACTGCTTACTGGTAGTGAATCCTAGAAAACCAGCTGCTCCACAGGAGGCATGGGAGGAAGTGTGATCTGAGCATCATTTACAGCAACCATCTGAATTGCTCAGCCTTGCAAGAGGGGATGGTTATGCTCTACTGCTCCTTTGCCCTTGGATGCTTGCTGTAGCTTGTGCTCTGCAGGGACTCCCTGCGTGCCACAGCTGTAGCTCAAGGGCTCTGCACAGTCCTAGCTGTTAAAAATTGCTCAGATCTTGTGTTTAATTTGTGCTGTTCTTGCTGTAAAAATGAGATTTGCACCAAGCCAGGATTCGTGCTACAGATGGATATTGTGCAACTTTCTGTCTTGGCTAGGAGTTCTGTGCCTGAATAGTATCTGTCCCTAGGAGTGTAAGAAATCACTTCTAAAGTGATGAAATAGCCTTACTAATAGCCATTCAAAGTGTCAAATTAATAACAGAATGACTCCACAGCCTTGACAGATAGGGAAAGAAAAGCATGCAACTTATCATACATGTCTATAGACATCTTAATAATTAAATTGTCTCCTACATCTCTCTCTCCCTCTCCAAGACAGATCACAACAATCCTCTCCCAACTGCATGCCTGAGCTCACATGGACTTCTCCACTCAATGTCACCAATTGCTAGGCGTGGAGATCCTCCCAAAGAAGGCAAAGCAGAGCACTGTGACATGACTTGGATTCCTTGGCAGAGATACAGCCATTCAAACCTCTTCTTGACAGCTATGTAGAGCTCTCAGAGCTCTGCACTCCCCTTCTTGGCCAGCAAAATTCAAAAACCAAACTGGTTCAAATTCAGAATTAGTTATTGGGTCCCAGCACTCTTTCAGAGGAATCCTGATTCCACTGAAGTCAACCAGCTGAGTTTACTAGGACCAGTTTCACCAGACTTTGACTAGTACTCAATCTATTGTAAAATTATAATTCTGTTTTCTTTGTATTTAAAATGACACCTTCAAAATTAAGCTGCTTTTCAAATATCTAAGACAACTGCAGACAAGTTCTGGTAGAAGACTGGAGCAGTACTGAGTCTGCTGGAAGATGGACTATTGCTCAGCTGCAAGTCAAATTTAAGCCCAAGACTCAACTTAAAACTGTGGGAGAAAATTTTGCACTGTCACAGGGCTAAAGAACTTTTGTCAGGCCACCAATTCCTTGAAAAACCTAGCTGTTCAAAGACAACAAACAAGGAAACCCTCCAAAGACCAGGAAATGGATTCCAATTTCACCCCCACATTGCTCTCAATGAGGTCGTTCTTCCCAGCATTTACAGCACAGCTCAGGAGATCAAAACCAGCTTTATGAATCCAAACAAGCTCTTCTAGAAAGCCTCTGCTTCATCCAAATCCCCAGGGTTTTGAGAGCAATTTGCACGCTCTCACGAGAGATGTTTCACAGCTGCTATAGGGTTTTAATGAGTCAGCCCTAAAATGAGAACCTCAATCTTCCCTCATCTATCAGCCAGGTTCACAGTCAGACTGTTTCTAGTATTTTGAAGGGGCTGAAGTAATTTTTTTTTTTTTTTCCTCATGGAAGACCAGAGAGAGTGGAACAGGAAAATCTCACATGAACTGAAGAAAGAAAAAGAAACACACTAAATAAAGATCCTTCCGAGGTCTGAGTTGGGTTTAATAGAGGGTTTGAATCCACCAAAAGCTGGCAGATTAGGAGATGAGCTGCCCTTAGAGCCTTTAAAACACACAAACACATGCAGAGGATTTTTCAGGGCTATCTTCCATCATGTTTTCTTTCTTTCTCTACAGACTCCTATCCCACTGAGACAGTTTATAAAAAGTATTCCAGAAAGAAACTCTTCATTTTCCTTCGACCTGAGTTTTAAACTCATCTTCCCCCAAATAACATTTTTCATATCCTTGTCTCCTATGCAGGGTTGCAAGCTTTATAGGCAGTGATATTTGAAAAGCACTGAATATAACCATAGAAAGGAAACCCCTTTCTTCTATGACAGACTGTGGTCTCCTTTTTATGACTGCTGAAATAAATACTGCCCTGAGGTATGATTTATTTGTACTACCCCCAGAAGAATAAAAGTTTTTTTATGATTATGGCAAAGCTAGAGAGTGTATATTATTTCTTAGTCAACATTTTAGTATTGAACATGAAGTCTTCTCTCTTCTGTTACCTACAGGACTCATCTATTGATTTAAGATTCAAATAAAACTCCTAGGATGGAACAAAGTTAACCAAAGGACTGTGGCAAAATGTGTCAATTTACTGAATTACTACACTCCCCCCCTCCAAACACTGTCCTTTTTAATTAACTGTTTCTGAAGTTGCTGTTCTGCTGTTTATTAGAATATATTCTCTCCTCTGCCCATTCTTCAGGCATGAGATGAACAGCTGGCAGCACTTCTGTTGCTTTTGCTCCTTCAAGGACTATACTGAAGGCAGTATAAACCAAGCTGTTCTGGGTTAGTCTACTAGTAACATTCAGCCCCTCTTCACGCCACAGAGACAACAACATCATGGATCAACCAAACACCAACAACCTTTAGAACTAGTTAAGTCATTCATGCTCACAGAGTAGCTCACCCAAACTAAGAACCTCCATAGGCCACTCTGGAGCACTGCCACCTCTAGCACTTAGCCAGCACCCACTCACTGATCAGTGAGATCCTCTTAACCCTTCTAGGATTTGTGACAATGGAAAAGTGACATTCAAACCAAAGAGATCTACAGAGAGGTTTCCTGATGATATTCTCTGAAAAATAATCACTGTCTATGCTTATTAGGAAAGTCAGACAAGAAACAATATGGTTGAAGGTGGCTCAGTTCTTCTCTTAGAGCAAGCAGGGCTTCAGTTTAAACCTAGACTCTCAGGAGGTTCAGGAGTACTGAAATCAAGACCAAAGACAGCCCAAGTGCCTCTCCCACCTCCAGAAACAAATTAAGATATGCATATTTTCCACTTGAAAACTAATATGGATTCTTCCTAACAAAGTGGTGCTTTCTCTGTGGCTTTTTTAACCTCTACCATATGCTGCCAGATGAAGTATCTGGGGACAAAGCCCACTGGAGAGAGTGCCTCTGGAACTGAAGGGAGGACTCTGTTTTCCTGTCTACAATAACCATGTAAATGAAAGCAAAGCTGATCCGGATACTGTCACTGGCAGAACCAGCTGTTCTGTATGTGACATTTTTCAACCAAGGAAACCTAAAAATATCATAGAGCACATACAGATAAGAAACAGAACCAGATAACTGAGCAGTGGCCCTCTAGCACTTGCCAGATCATCTTCAGCAACCAAGGCTCCAAGTTTTCCTGTTGGAATCAGCTGCTGCTTCATCATTTGCTTCAAGAAAAATCTGGATCTTACACATAGGTTTGCACTGGGACTTCTTCACTGTTGATAGGATGCATAGTACTTTGCAGAAGAAGCTGAGGATATGCCATAATTGCTGAGATACTGTTCCAGATCTTCAGCAAAACCATAAAGTTTTCAAAGACACTGATTTACATGTACTACTATCTCCTTTCCCCATCAGATTGCTTAGATCAATTTTACATTTACAGGTTTGAGTGGGAGTCTCCAAAAAATGAGTTCAAAGTCAAGCGTCCCATTTGAGTTGCAGTTCAGAGATTGCTGCTGTTTGTAATGTCATTTTTGGCAGCATGGGGAAGTATAATACTTACAATGAAGGGATTTATTATGTATTTAGCAATTTAACATTATAATCCCAGCTACAGGGAAGTAGGTTAAAGTCCGTTTTTTTTTCTCCTCTCCTTTGGCAATGCTTAAAGCATTGCAGGGGCACCAGCAGATGCCAGCATTGCTGCTACTACTGTAATAGCTAGAAAGCAGGGTTTCATTTTTCTGCATAAAAGCAACCAAAATCAAACAAAAAGTATCTCCAAGATGGGTCTTCAGCTGCTGTAAACTGGCACATCTCTACTGAAACAAGAAAAGCTCTTCACATGTATGCCACTGCATTCTTCAATGCCATCAGACACAACACCTCATCCTAGTGTTGAAAAGGCCTTCAGTGTTTTCTCTGTTCTTGAGAAATAGGGAGGTAACTGAAGCCACTTCCTGGAGCTTTAGGAGTCCTAATCAGCAGATGGGAGTTCACAGTCCCACAGCAAGGCTTCCAAGTGCTAAAACCAGAACACTCCAACACAGCCAGCACTGCTCATACCTACCTAGAGAAATCATCAGCTTGAAAAGCAACTATGATGCAATCATATTTTGAGATAAGGTCTCCAAGCTCTGCTGCTAACAGTGCCCTGTAATGGGTCCTGCCTAATTTTAACCAATACATTTTGCAGAGTTTAACAGAGTGAACAATTGTAGGAGAGTGGAGGGCAGACTCCTACATAACTCCTATGCACACAGTGTCCAAGCTCAGAGCTGAATAGGGCAAGTCTGAATAAAAGACCACCTCCTGGACAGGATTCATGGGGTAAGGAAGACAGAACAGAGCAAAAGACTCAAAACCTTTTTTTCTGGCAGCAGCAGCTATTGAGAGCCATAAGCAAACAATCAACAAACCTTTAAGAAACACAGTTCCCTGCAGGCTGAGCTTGCCAGCCTTCAAGGGTGAGTCCTGCTGGGGAATAAGAGACAACTGTCCAAAGGCAGGCCACAGGTGAGGAAACAAACAGACATCTCCTCAGCCCAACAGCAGCCTTGAAACTAAGGACATCCACTCCTGAATTAAACACATGCATGCACACACCAGCAGTGTGCAGAGGTGGCTGGCAGCACACCAGCAGCCAGGGAGTGAGAGCATATACATATGTGCTTGTGGAGATGGGGTGGAACAGGGTGGTGGGAAGGCATCATGTTGTGCCTGGTGACACCCCTAGGGGCTAGGCAGCCCTTGGGGAACCAAGAGGGAAAGTCCCCTCTGAGATATCCCTGAAGGGATGTGAAGCTGCTTCAGTCTGATTCGTTTATGATGATGTTGAAACTCAGAAGCAAGTCTGTTTCTGGGAGATCTCTGCTGCAGGGGAAGCTGGTGCATTCCTTCCCAGGGGAAGACAGGACCCTAATGGCTACATGTCCAGTGCACAGGGACTTTTTGCTGGAGTGAGATCCTACTAAGAGAAATCTGGAGTAAATCTCTCTCTGACATTCTGGCATGATATAAGAAAAAAGGGCAGAATTGTCAGTTCTCCCCTTTCAAGATTTTCCCCAGAGAGTTTCACATACTTCTAATGGGACTTTTGTCCAGGAAACAGCTCATTCAGAAAACTTTCCTGAAAGTTTATTGCTAATAAACCACTAAAGATTCTTTCTGAAGCTGTGATTAAACCTAAATGAATATCTAGTAAGTCATCTGTAAAAGACAACATTTATTTCATAGATCTTTGGCTCAAGACTCCCAAATATTTTGCCACTGACTTACCATCCAGCAAAGCAATTTATCACATCCCCTTAAATCTAAGAAAACACTACAGGTCCACTTACCTGATTCTCTTATCAATTGTTGCACAGACTTGTTAAGTCTTGAATGTGGATATGTCAAGTAAAACATTTCAGTAATGTTATTGAATTATATTTTAGCTCATTCTTAAACAGTAAAAGAAATCTGCATATAGTCTAAGGACCATTGCCTCACACTGCCATGCTTACAAAGCTACCAGGCTGCCCTGACCAAGAAACTACAACCTGGAGACATGTAAGGGAAAGGAGAAGGAAATCCTTCTGCTCCAGCAGCAAATTCAGTATCTTGTCTGGCTCTTACAGAAACATATGACTCACACTGCAACAGACACCTGGCTTCAGCCACACAAAAACCTGCCCTCTGCCCACTGTCCAAAAGACCTCCCCCTATTCCTTGCAAATATACACCCCATGCCCAAACCTCCAAAGGCCAACTATCCTGAAGAACAGAACCATAGCAGGGGCAGGGCCAAAAAAACCCTCCCTAGACTTGCTTAAGCAGTAGGGGAGTCTGAAAAGAGTCTGTTTAACCACCTGGTTTTTGGGTTTCCACTCCCTTCAAGCAGGCTGACATGGGATGAAAATTCAAAGAGCTTCCTTCCCTGCTCCTTGGAAAAGCCATGTATTCAAGAGGAAATGAATATTAGTTTGTCCACTGAGTCACAAGGAGTAAACACACCAGCTGGCACTAGGGATGGGAAGAGGGGGAGAAAGGTACCAGAGTTGCCATGGGTGAAGTCCTACCAAAAAGATGTCCAACCCAAGGCTGAACACCTGAGACTTTCCATATCATGGCAGCCCTTCATGTTTAAGAAGCAGTGTCAGGATCAAACAACTTACTGGGTATCTGCCTGCTGCAGACTACAAGTCCCTGAGTAGCTTCAGCCAGCAGAATGGTTCTCTCTTGCTCCCTGTGTAACACTGCTCTGGTAGAACTGTTGTGCCTTGTAACTAATTGCTGTATGATATGGTTGTCAGTGTACCAGAGGCAGGGGAGAGAAGTGTCTTCTTGAGTATTATTTGATCTCTCCAGGATGAAGCATCTTATTTAAGAATTAATTAAAATGTCTGTACACACCTAATCATTCTTCTTATGCATAAAAATGGACTAGAAAAAACATGAAACATGATGACAAGCCACAGTTTGCAACCAGTTTGTGTGTGTGTGTGTGTGTGTGCTAAAAGTCTCCATAAAATGACTGGGAATGGAAAATCTTCTACAGTCTTTAATTAGAGCAGAACACATTTCAGTTTTCATCTTGTGATCAGGAATTCTACAGAAATCTATCTCCTCTTTAGGAAAAAAAAAAATCTCAAAATCAGAAGGAGAAAAGATCTGTTTATTACACTGTCAACAGAGGGCTATACTCAAAATAAGAGCCTGAGGTTTACTTACTACATATCTAGAACAAGTCTTACAGTTTTGCCAAATTTCACAAAGGTAGAAGAGACCAGAGCTTGATGCACAATACATGATGCTGCCTTGTACTAACAGCAGGGGAGATCCTGAACTACAGTGCTGCTGAAGGATTATCTATGAACTTCAGGTGGAATCTGAATCAGCATGCTCCTAAACTCCACACAGACAGAATTCAAGAACTCCTAATACTACAGCATGACACAGACTTGAAAATAAGAGGGTTTGTTTTGTGTGGCTGTTCTGTTTGGAAGGCTTACAAGACAGCTGTCATCTATTTTGATTAAGTTCCTTCATGAAACAGGCTTCCTGGAGTCATGCCTTGTAAAAAATACATATTCATGCATGTCTCTTAGAGTGCTTGGAGTCCTACAGAAGTTTTGGATATGCTTTACAAAATATGCCATCACTGCTCACACAAAATAACACTCAAAGAGCAACACAAGTTTCACTTGGACCCATTTGTTTTCAGTTTTTAGCCTACTCTTTCTATGTTTTCTTGCTCCTGCTGTTTTCTAACCTCCCTGCTCTCTTCCCTTCCTCTTACCCCTTGAGGGCTGAAATTTTAATAACTCTAACATGTCAGGCTGAAGAAAAAACAACAAACAGTTCTGAATATAAGAAGGGATGCAGCTTAACATGGTAATGGTCCTTTTTGCCTTGGCCAAAAAATAATGGGCAAATAAATGCTTTGCTGCCAGTAATGGATCTTATTGCTTGTAGACAGTATTTTACGTACTGAGAATATGAAAAAGTTGCCAGACATTGACTCTAATTAAGCTACACAAGTCCTACAGCCTATGAGCTTTTAGTTTTCTGCAAAGCCAAGTTCTCCTTTAAGCACAGGTAGTTTTTTCTAAGGAGGCAGTGTCCCATCTTTTCATGGCAAGTCAGGCTGAATATATAAATTAGTAAGTACAATCCAATCCATGGAACATGAATTTGCTGCCATTAGAAATGCTGTTAGAAATATTTTCCAACTGTGCTTTCTCTATTTTGTCTTTATTAACCACATCAGTGCCAGAAATGGTGTACATTTACAGGGGGGGAAAAAAAAGTCTTCTGTATGGTGCATCTAAGGGTAAGATTATTGAGAACAGAGGAACTAATTAAGTACTGTCCAGGCTACAACAAAACTTTTCTAGTGTAGCAGCTAAAGCACTTCCCATCCCAGTAACTTCTTTTATCTTACAATGCCTCATTAACAGCATTTCTACCTTCCCACTGAAAAATATTTTTCCCAGTGTAACAAGCAGTTCAATTTAAGGTAGCAAACTGATCTTTTTCTAAGAAGAAGCCACTGTATTTATGGAGAACAGGTGTGGAAACTCCTGGAAGATTTTGAAGGTACTGGCAAGAAAGGAAAATGAAAATGCTACAATAACGGGAGAAGGACATGAAAAAAAGTACTACTTACAAGCCTCGGAGACGGAGCCAGATTTTTTCTATTTGCTCTGGCTGTAGGTATTTCAGTGAGTTGCTCTCAAATTCTTCGATCTCCTTAGTCGGTGACTCCATAGCTGCAGGTTATGGCTCCGGTTAAAGCTCGGCGAGGACGGATGCTGCCCCCCACACATGCACACGCTCCACCTTTAACGCTGCCCGGGAGCAGCCAACATTTTTGGCAGCCACTTCTCCCCCCTCCCTTCGTGGGCAGCCCAAAAGCACTCAGGTGTAGGATGCAGGGGGCAGCTGTGCCAGCATGCCACCATCCTCGGGCTGACCGAGGCGATTAGAGGCTCATCTCCACAGGGATTTCTTTTTTTTCCTTTCTCCCTTGTTTTTCTGGGGTTTTGTTGTTGTTGTTGGGTTTTGGCTTTTTTTTTTAACCAATAAGCCAAGGATACAATCAGTAATACCAGCTGAAGGATCTTTATCAAGGGAGGAGGGGAGGAAAATCCCTTGCTGACAAGTGAGCTGTTTGCAGGGGCAGCCACGCGGGTCCCGGGGCTGGGCAACGCCGACGATGTTGCCTGAGCGGCAGCCCGTGCTCCCTGTGGGCTGCTCCCTGGTGGGTCAGCCTCGCTCCCCCGTCCCCTCCCCCCGGAATTCATTTTTTTCCACTTACCAGCAGTGCTGCTGACAGGCTCAAAACCTGACAACTGAGGAAAAAGTCGTCTGTCAGCATAGCCCAGGCAAGGCTTCTCTCTGTGCCTCCCTCTCTCCGGCACACACGCACAGACAGAGGCGCGCAAAGGAGACCAGGCTATTGGAGAACGCCTGGCTCCGAACAAAATCCCAACCGAGCCAAACCATTTAGGAAAGGGGAAAAAAAAAAAAAAAAAAAAAATCAAAAAACGGGAGGGTAAATTACAGAAAGAGAGCGACTCGCTCCTGGCAAACAGCCATCTGCTTCATCGCGGTCAGCCTGCTTTCCTGAGAGCGACGCGCAGCTCGGGCTGGAAGGCTTCCACCGGCGCAAAAACGACTTCCACATTAATAGGTAAAGCACCATTGCTTAACCCCCCCTCAAAAGACAGCAGGGGAAGTCTTTACACTGAAGAGAGATCAAGCCCAACATGTAGTCATAGATATATTGATGCTTTTTAACAAGAACCACAAACAATGCATTAAAGGAGAATACATTATTCATAATGCATGAGGCTTGAAACAGGACCTATGGATCAAAGTCGAGAGCTTTGCACAGGGGAAGTTAAAATTCATCTCTGCAATAGGATGTCTGCATCTGGATCCCCTGGGGTAGCCCCCCTCAGGGACCCCAGGTAAAGCAGAGACCAGATGTGAGGCATCCCTCTCTACACCTGTGAGGTTCCTGCTCTGGGGGGGAGGAAGGACAGGGATTTCCTTCATTGCACCGACCCCATTGAGCTCCTCTCAAACTCTGCCAAGATCCCCTGCATGCCTTTCTTTAGTTAAGGTTGATGTGATGCTTCACTAAAGCAGAGGGAAAATAACTAGCAAATGTTGCCCTAGCCTTAACACATTTTGTCACATATAGCAAAAGTTGCCCCTTGGGAAGCACAGCCTGGAATGGAGCTGTTCACCATGTGATGGAAGACAGGCTCCAGCCGTGACTCCCAACTCCAGTTGTGGAAGTCACACAGCAACACTGAGTAGCTCATGGAAATCTGAAGAATACAATAACTAGCCTAATTAAGCAAGCCCCTGTTTAAAGAATTTAAATCAGTTCTCAGTCATGCAACTTGATTACTTCAAAATCCAGCCAGGCAAAGTAAAACCAGCTCATCCTGCCTGCACAGAGCTTCTCCTACCCAATGGGAAAACCATAAAATTTTAGATTTCCACATCTATACAAAATCAGTGGAGTTTCTGCTTTGGGATCTGTTGTGTGCAAGAGGGCAAAAAACTGGTCTCGGGCTTTGAAACTGTGCTGCTGACTTTGTGCAACAATTGCCCAGTTCACTCTCTTGTTTCTGCATATTCAAGAGTGGTTCACATACACAGAAAAATTAGAAGCTTTGCATCCATTAATGTAAAAAGCAGTTTCCACCAGGGTGGGGGCAGGGGGAAGAGTTAAAAAAGGTTTGAGGTAAAACAACAAATCTTTAAACTTCTAAAATACGAAGTGCTAGGGTTCATTTTAATTCTAGTTGAGATTATACAAGGCTCCATGAAAAGTTACATGGTACTGACAGAAAACCAGCTTATACTGAACCACAACTTGCATTAGTAGAGTTTTACCACCTTTGTGGCACTCTTGACCTTTGTCAATAAGATGATCCAGTCTTACTGTTTCACCACTAGGATCCAGAAGCTCAGCTGCACGTTTCATAGGTGGTAGGTAATCATTTCCCTACTGCTTATTTCAGTGTCTCCATCTGAGAACCAGCACAGTGTTACCAACTACCTATGGAAAGACAGTGAGTTCCACTGATGGGGAGGAACTCATCCTCATCATTTCTGCATCATTTTGCCAACAAGCATACAATACTCATTTGATATTGCACTTTCCAAATGCAACACATCCCATTCAAGCCTTGTAGCTTTCAGTATTCACTCAAATCAACATGGAGATGCTGAGACTTCTCTTTTGCTGTAGGAGACAAAGCTCCCTCACTCTTAGCTCCCACAGGTTTTAGATATTTAAAAAAAACCACAACACCTCATATGAAAATCAGAGGCAGGTATTCAACCCCATGGACACATGGCCTACCACAGTTACATAAAGCAGCCAGTAGAACAAAAATCTCCATTTACAATTCATTTTTTCCTGTGCTGGATGCACAGAATTGCATTTTCCCCCCATTCAGCTTTAGTCAGGAGCATTTTCCATGAAGTTTTATTTATTACCAGAAATCATCATTGGAACAGAGATATATTACCAACATGTCACAACCCTCATACATTTTTTAATAACATTTTCCCTTGAAACAATAAACATATCAGGTCCTGCTCAGAAGTAAAATATAAGTCAACAACAATCTGGTGCTGGTGTAACCTGTATGTCTGTACTTTACTTGTATATTATCTATCTAAGCAGTGACTCATTCTTTTCCTCAACAACAATGGGCCAGTTGAGATTAACAGAACCCAGGTATTTTTCACCTTCACCATGTTGTCATTTACTAGGTAAATTATGCAGTTAAAATGCCAGATAATGTCAGAAAGAATACATACATCATGTCAGAAGAGAAAAAGTGACAGAGAAAAGCAAAACAAATATTTTCAGTTGGTATCTAAAAGCCAACAGAGAGGGATGAGACTAAGAATTAAAGGCAAAGTAGTATAGACTGCAGAAATACCAGAAAAATCATGAACTAGTGTCATAGTTATGAAGACAGACATTCAGGGGAGAAATATTGGTCAGGCAAAGATAGCAAGGTGGAAAGAAACAAAAAGAGTATGATGAGATTCTCTGCCAGGCTAGGAAAACTCCAGTGTTTTTAAGAACTAAACCAATATTGGACAGATCCTCTTAAAAAGGTGATACAGGTAGATCCTTAGGTATCCTCCCAGCCTGGAGTGGTGCATGGCCTTTTGTTTTATGGTACTTTCACCTGGAAGAGCCTTTGAGATCATAACCTACCAAATACAAGGACTGTGCAGTCTGATAGCTAACTGTAAAACCAAATAAAACTGGGAAATTGAGACAGAGGCCAAATCAGGAGAATTCAAGCAAAAATGCCACTGCACCCAACTGTTGAGGAAACTGGAGGCCAGACAGATATGATGTCACAGCAATGATATTTATAGGAATTACAGGCAGAGATGGAGCTCACAGTGTTTGCAGGAGATAAGGTGATATGCAAAACATGAACTGAAAGAGGAAAGATCATTGGCAAAAGTGACACCAGTTTTGAAACCTGTGGCAGCAAATGGAAAGTCTAAAGGCAGCCACAGGAGACTCAAAAATGTGTCTGAGGTTGCTGTTTCTGTCAAAGGCAAACATTTTTCCAGTTGTGACACTTAGCTGAAGGAAGCTGAGACAAAGACACCAGTTTATCTGCTCTATACAGGTAAAGATGGTACTGGTGAGAGAGTTGCTGAAGACACAAGGTGGCTTCCTGTCCTGTTTGATTTAGTGTTGTGACACAATTTGGGGCTAGGGTAGGGGTAGGAGAGAGGTCCCTAATGAGAACCCACACAGCAACATCACTGTGGTAACAAAAAGAAAAAGAAGCTATTAGCAAGAATCTCTCCCCTTCAGCCTCCATTACCTCTCCATTTGGTTTTGCATAAAAAATGTCTAGAAATAAGGTCATTTGGGACTTCCTAAAAATAAAGTTTCTTTCCTTCTTTAACAAAATTTTGCAGAATAGTAACTCTTTTTTTCCTCCCATAATAATAGAAACTCCAATAACTAATTAGAGGTAATGAGGAATTCCCAGCAGCTGAAGCATCATGAGGATCCTACATGCTACCTAGGTCTGTTGCACCACAGACACTTAACACCTCAGGAGCCCTGAAGGTGGTCACCTTTTCCTCATGATGACATTCAACCATACACCTGGGACTGCTAGGTCCAGGGAGGTTCTCTGAAGTACTTGATGATGATTTTCAGAAAGCTAGCAGTTTAATGACTGTTATCCTTCCCACTGGTAGGTGCTAAATTGTTTTAGCCATCACTCCAAGCCATTTAAATCCTTTCCCAGGTGAAGTTCTTAAGGAGTTACCCAGGTATAGTGCTGCTGCAATTGCTAACCATCTTCAGCTCTCTGCAATTGTCTGAGATCCTCAAATATAACCAGCAAGCAGCTGAGTGGGACACATTCAAGGAAAAGAGAGAAGTTATAAGAGGTAAAAGCACAAATACTTCTCCAGATGGTCCTCTTTTCTCTTGTGGATTGCAAAGGACAATCCAGTACCTTTGCTCTATGAACCTCTTTTGAATGATGCAAAGAACTATTCAAGCAGCCACAGTAAGCAGTTTTCCAACAAGAACAAAGACACCTGCACCACCTTGGGGCATACTGATTACACTCCTCCTGCAGTGATGACGGAATATGACATTCCTCTTCTTTGCTGTCTGCACTACTTCCCTTTGCTCTGATATCCACCTCGGGACAGCTAGCGTGCTGTACGTGTCACACTGCCTTTCCAGTGAGGAGCAAAGGAGTTCCACAACGTGTCTCTCTTTCTGCCCATTTGATTTTAAGGTACAGAGGGAATAAGAGGAAAAAAAGAGGAATGCAAGGTATTTGCATCACTATATTTGAGCTCAAGTCTGGGATTCTCTTTCTTAGTTTAAGTCCTGTCAGTCTGATTTTGTGATAGGTACCAGCAAGAGAGCAAACACCAGGACAGTGGCTTTAAAATTTTATGAACTTGTTCCATAAGCATCTGCTATGGATACATATCATCTTGCTTGCCCTGCCCTAAAACTGATGGTTCACCTCATGGTGAGTAAAAGTAGCTTGATCAAAGGATGAAGTTTAAGGGATGAGCAAGCAACACTGCTTCAGCTCTTACACATGTTGCTGAGTAGAGGCAACATGCCACAAGCACACAGCAGATCCAGCTCCAAAAGGCAGGAATGGCAGAGCTGATTCTCTCCATTTAAAGTGCTTGAGTACCATGACTCTCATGTGACAGACGCAGCAGTAAGACACCTCCTCGTGGATTAGTCATGTCTTCAAAGCAGAGGAGACCTCAGGTGAGCAAAAGCTTAACTGCTGGTCAGAGGCATCCATGGTTCAGTGTCTGGCTTGTGAAGGCCATACTGGGAGTGCAGATAGGGCTGTGTATGCAGCATTGGATTCTGTTACAAGTAGAGAAGCACTGCACAATCTTCAACATACTGTGCTGCATTCATTTCCCTCCCCAAGCTGTCCCTCAGGAAGTGCAAGAGGGATCCAAGATACCTCTGCTGCCTTCAAACAAGGTCTCAACAGAGAGACAGACTGGATTGCTGTCTGTTCCTCTGTTTACCTAGCACAAGGTCCAGGGGAAGGTGACTCCTTCCTGAGCCCTGGCAGCAGCTTTTTTGTCCCCTCCACTCACCTGTGGGAGAGGAGGTGGAACACCAGCCCTGGATAAATTTTGTACACTCCCTTCCTAGGGTACTAGGTCAGCAGTGTCAGTTGACAGCAAAGGATGAGGAGCAACACAGAGGTCCTAGGCAAGCCAAACAAGCCCTACATAGATCTCCACCTTTATCAGAGCACAGAGATTCAGGCAAAAGAGGGATTCACTGTCTTTACCTCCCCTTTCTCAGCCCAGAACCATATTTGTCTTCATGTTAAAGCCCCTTGATTGAACCTTGTGCAGGAAGGATCTTAATCACAGGTACTTCACCTTCCTTAATAAGTGCACTGGTTTTGCAGGACTACTAATGCAGGAGGATGATGATGCCAACATGCAGCAGAGAGGTGTTAAAAGGATGCTGAGGAGGATGTGTCCTCCACACACCTTCCTGAGAGTAGGCACCGCTGTGAAACACACAAAGTACAAGGGCAGGAGCAAGTCTGTCTTTCTCAGGAGCACTGGCAGAGGAATTTTGTAGACAAGTCCACAGCAGAGTGGTCAGAGCCACCTCTGACATACCACGCAGCTGTAAACTAGGGTCTGTCCCACAGAACAGTGATCCACTGTGACAAATAGATGTTGCTTTTCAGTCTGCTCCCCAGCAAGATCTTTCTTTAAAGGCACCTACAGTTCCTTTCCTTTATTTTTTTTTAGAAAAGACTAGAAGAAGACTGAGAAAGTTCAGAGTCCTTCTTGCAGACTTCACCAGACCCAAGTGGGCATAGCAATAACATTTAAAAGGCCCACTGAAACTCATCCAAAAATGCTTCCAAGGCAGCAGCCTGTCTGACAGGAGCAGCACTCCAGTCAGCACCAGCAAACTGGAGCAATCATTGCAAACAGCAACATTTCTGAAGTCTTTGCTGGACTGCAGAAAACCAGCTAAGCTAACCCATGTTGAAGGGGTTGCACAGGGCACTGGAAGTGTGCTGAATACCTATGACACATTTTCTCCCAACAATTAATCTGGTTTGACAGAATGAAAGTGTTAAGCATTATAATAAGTTCTACAATTAGTACAACTACAATGTATTCAAATGTCTGTCCATGCATAAATAATCCAGAATATATTTTATGCTCTTACCACTAATGCCTCCAAACAAAACTGCAGCAGTGTATTTGTCTTTGCTTTCATTCTTGCACATCTGAGGCTGGATCTCTGAACTTTAGTTACCACAAACACTATGATGAGTGTGCCAGCACCATATTCCAAAATATTATGCTAATACCATATTCAAACAGTTTGCAAAACACTGACATTTCTGCTAATGCCAAACAAAGCTGGGCAGATTTTGCTCAGTTTTTTACATTAAGCAGGAAAAGTTTCTTGCTAGTTTTCCCTTAAGAACTATTTGTTTGTTCCTTTCTTTGTTTGTCTGGGAGGGGCTTAGGAATGAGGGGGAGAGGATGGACTGCAACACTGAATTCCACTTTTCTTATTTATTCTTCATGTTGAAACATGAGGTTGTGATTGGGAAATATTTAGACATTGCAGCTGACTTGTATGCACTTTTGAAGAAAATCAGAATTACAACACTCTGTCCTGAGTAAAACACAGCTTCAGAATGTTGAACTCTGAGAAAGGAAGCACTGTGCTAAGTGCATGAAGAGTTAACAAAAAAAACCCCATAAGACTCAAAGTGAATAAATCAGACAATTAATCTAATCAGCATAATTAACTGTCACACTTTATTACGAAAAATGCTAGTGAACAGCATTACTTGTACCTGATTCAGCTTTTGGCTGCTGTAAAAGGATTATATTCACCTCAATATTAGACATTAATCATAGGAAGAATCTGCCAGTGTAGCTGCCTCTGTCCCATTTAGTCAAGAACATCATAAGGTCCTAAGAGTAGTGAATCTACCCTAAAGAGTCCTAAGCCAAACATACACATTCCAGTGTGAACAGGCAACTTACAGAATCATAGAATCTTCAGATTTGGAAGGGACCTTAAAGATCATCTAGTTCCAAACCCCCTGCCTGGCAGGGACACCTTATCTGTTTGCATCTGGAACTACACTGGTATGAATGATTTCAGGTTTTTGTGGCAATTCCACTTTCTACTTTTATTATACTAGATCGTTAAACTAGACTATGAAACTTCAACTGTAGTTTGCAGGTGAAGTTTAATCTCTCTCTTTTTGTCTACGATTAGATTTTAGGGCTTGATAGTAACTGAGTCATGCCATGGCTGTGGAGTCATTAATACCACCTTAAGGGAAGTTTGGAAGACAAGGCTGCAAGGGTTAAAGCATCCAAGGAACTTCTAACCACCTTTAATTACAAGGAATCACCTATTTCCCTCAGGGCTGGGCAATTGTGATTGCTGCTGCCTCCAGTAATTATAGAGACTTTCAGCTTCTCTGTCTGGAAGGAGCACAGATGCAGCTGACCCAGGGGATGCTGCACTAGCAAAAAGTTTCCAAAACAATGAACTAGATATAGATACAGATATATGGGGAGAGAGGGGTATATAAAGACAATATGTTAAGAGTATTATTACATTCCCTGCATCCTAACAATGTGTTCAGCCTCAGATTGCCACCAGGACTAGGCATACTGTGGAGGAATTGAAGCAGGAGTTTTAGGGGAAGGCAAATTTTAGCTTTTCATCTAAGAAAACAAAGCAAAAAAAATTACAAAGGTAGAAGGTAAAAGCTTCAGCACAAAAAAATGCAACTGGTTAAGCTGGCAGAAAAGATCTGGTCCATTTAAACATTTCTTGAGTCAAAAGGATTGAGCTGACATTTTTGATTAAAAGCTCTGGTGACTGGCAAGAAATTTTCTGACAAATACCATCAACTAATATTGCCACTAAGACAAGTGCCTACCTCTTCTGTGGTCTGTCCTTTTTGACCTAGAGTTGCTTAGTTTCTGTGAAGGCAGATTTAACAAAACTTGCAGAAACCTTCTTCAACCTGGGAGGCTTAGCAAAATGAGAAACTCCCCATGCTGATGACACCTGACATTATTGTTTAGACCATGGCATTGCAATAGCTCCACAAAAATCCCTATTGCACTCACTTGGGGCACTGCAACTTTGACAAAAGCACTGTCCCTCTGGAAGGGAATGTTTTATAAGTGGGGTTTTCTTTAATGACCTCCACAGTACTAGAAAGCCTTAAAACCTATATTACTATCCATGACAGTTTAGGAAGGACGCATGAGAGAGGAGTGTTAGTTAAGGGAAGAGGAGCTTTATAAAATGATTTGCAAAAAAAGAACTAGGAGAGCTTGAAAACTCAGCTATGAAAGGTCTTGGCAAAAGAGATGAGAAGGGAGTAGCTGTCCAAGCAATTAATTACTTAAAGGAAATTGCTAATTAGAGAATTACACAAGAACTGCCTTTCTAGTCTTTGCCTTTTTCACCAGCAAACATTCAATAAGGTCAAAGTAAACCATTTTGAGGACCTGAAGCCTCAATCCAACTTTCTCAACTGATTACAGGTCATCCATCAGATCTTCAGAAGCAAAGAGATTGAAGAAATTCTTGAGTTTATTCAAAACAAGAAAAAAGTTGTCACAGAGAGATTTTTAATGACTACTGATATACTTGAGAGGTGGAAGTGGGAGGCTTTTCACTTGCCTGTCTCTCATACACGAAGTCCATTTTATTACACAGGTCAATGCTGCCCCCTGTACCATGAAAGTGCTGTGTTTGATCCTAGATTTGACATATATAAATTACAAAGAGTGAAGACAGAAATTGCTGTGGCTCATATATTATCCCTTGTGGAATTAGGAAACAAATCTATAAATCTATTGTGGAATATCTATCTATTCTGTCAGCTCAAAGGAGTATGAAAGTCATTTATAAAACACAGCTCCACTGTTTCCCTGGTTTTGGGTTGTATTTTTGTTGTTGTTGTTGCTGTTGTTGTTTTGTTCTATTTTTTTGTTTGGGCTTTTTGTTTTGTTTTGTTTCTGGTTTTGTTTATTTTAGTTAAAATCTGTTCAGCTTCTGTACAGAAGGAAGATTCTCCAGTTCCTTCTGCCAGGGAGCCCAATTTCTACTCTTTCCCTTCTCCTCATCTTCTGTCTCCTGGGGGAGGTAGGTAGCCACCTCTGATGGCTCCACTTGCCTTTGTCAGCAGAGATAGCTAAATCAGTGCTATTTAACTTACCAACTCTGGCAGACTACAACCCAAGTGACAAATGTTAGCTTTGGGACCTTAGGCAGATCCCCTTCTACCCCAAGATGCACAATTAAATTAATATTTCCCCCATTTTTCCATGGATAACATGCACTGGACATTGGGTGGAAGCAGAAAGTGGAATACAAAACCATACTGTGAAATGCAAGAGTATACTGCTCTGAAACCAGGGAGGGCAGAACATCACCATCAGAGAAACATCTGCCTGGTAGCAGGGACCTAAAATGTACAGGGACCTTTTGCTGAAGTGATTCACCAAGTAGAAGTTCATTAGTCTGATCTCAGCAGTATGCCAAGCACCAGAGCTCAGAGGAAAGAATAATTACAGAGAAGCAGAATAAAAAGCAACATCTATCTACTATCACATTGGATCATGGCTAATTAACCTGGTCTCTTCATTCTTGAATCAATGCCCTGTGATTGTGCAAATGTGATAGATTTAACATTTGGAGTTTATGAAGGCTCCAGTTTTAGTGTTTGAAAAATGGGTGCTGGAACACAGAACTGTGAGTGGGGACATGACTAAAAGAAAGATGAGGATGTGGGGTAAATCAGCCTTCACAGGACTCTCCACTGCCATAACTGGTCTGTCCTTTCTACTTGTCCTTGCTCATGCAAAGCCTAAGGGACCAGCTAGCTGCTCCATTAGAGCAAAAGGAAGTCTAGAATGGATTGCAATTGTTCTCTGTAGCTCTCAGAGGTAAACACCAGGGGAAAACAAACAAACAAACAAACATACATCCTTTAAAGGAATAATCTTCCTGCAAGAGTAAATGGAAATAAACTGGCCCTGAATTCAGTTTGAAAGCCAGAAAATTTCTAACCATCAGAGCACTGAGCCTCTGGAAAAGCCTCCCAACTGGTGCAGCACAAATGAAAAATCCTACCTCACTTATTTGAAGATGAAGGTTCCCCAGCTTATCCAAGGGTTATACACAACACAACAGGTTAGACCTAGTGACCTATGCTCAGTCCTGTGCTCTGCAGATATTCCTGCTTCTGCACAGAGACATCTCGAGCTGACACCCATGGGGAGAACAACCAGCTCAGGGCAACTCACTCTCCAGAGAGGAAAACAAAAGAGGCAATATGAGTTTCCTCTAGGATGAGGAGAGAAAAGAAATTAGTATATTGTTATTCAGTACAAATAGCTCTTTACTTCACAGGGGAGGCTGCTTCTAATGTATAAAAGCTGTTCCTCAAAGACCAAGGCTGAGCTCCCTTGAAATGCTTGAGGGCATTAGGGCTTCCTTCCTTCTCATAAGCTGTCTTCTGCTACAAACAGGAAAGGCTTGCCCTTAAAACCTGAAGTAACTTTTCTCTGTGACAAAAATAAAGAATTCTGTGAGCCAGCAGGTAGGTTTAGGCACACTGCAATAACATGGTCTACATCTTCTGCAGCTGCAATGAGCTGCCATGATGGATTCTCAGCATGCTTAAAGACACTGACTTTTATAGTAAACACAAAAATTACAGAAAAATGTCATAGCAAGAAAAATGTATATGGATGTAGCTGTGCAGACTCCAGAGACTTCTCAAATTAAGAGGTTCACCACACCAGGGAAATAGTATTAAAGAATAGTTTGTCACAAGGAAGGCTCCTTTCCCTACACAGGTAACTACAGTCCACACCTTAGGATGCACAGGGCAGAAGGTTCAAAGGCAGCTCATATCCTCCCTCCTGCTGCTATGAAACCAAATCTCCCTTGTCTGCTGGAGAAGCAGAGTATGGCATTTCCTTTGATCAGACAGTTTCACAGGCATGTGCCTATTCAGGCAGAACACGATAAGGGATTTGACCATCAGTGCTGGCCAGGCATTCTGAGATTACACAGCACTTGATACTGCTGTTTCCCCCTTTTCATTACCATGTTGTACAGAAAGGTATCCTAAAACAGAACAACTAACATAGATATTGCAAAGAACATGAATACATATGCAACCCTTAACACTGTAAATTACAATCAAGGGAAAGAAAAAAACCCTTTCTTGTTAGCAAGAGATTTACAGTCTCCCTATTGCCTTTCATTTATCACCCTCAATCCTGCAGTCTGCATTCTGAAAAGAAACACAGGATCAAGTCTTCACACTGCTATACTTTCAGTGGATGTTTTAAAGTGTGCAGTGTTTAAGTTAAAAATCATAGTGTTCCTCCTGAATACACAAGGGCTGTTTTTCAAACCAACTTTACAAAGCACTGCTAGAAGATCAAAAGGAGTTTACAAGCTGCACTTCACCCTTAGCATTCACCACTGCCCTGTGGCATTTCACTAACACCAAAAGTTATCATTAGTTAAATATCTGCTAAGTGATACTTCACGATAAATACTGCACTGGAAGAACAAGTGATATTCCTAAAATCTTCATTTAAGCTAACTCCTGCAATCTTCATTTAAATTAGATCTATTGATCAAACACAAACAAAGTCTTGTTCCCACTGTAATCAAACCTGTTTCCCCGTTTCCATTGCATGTTACTGCAACCTTGGCCACCAGTAGATGGATTTAAGAATAAATTGAAGTACTGAAGAGAGACAACAGCAGCTCAGGAGGTCAGTGAAATGACTTCCATAACAGTTCCCACATATGGCATTTGACTGGTGCCTGGGAAGGGTGAGGAGCAAACCATCCCTGAGAGAATCATCACCACCATTAACGTGCCTCTCATGGTTTCTTGATAAAGTTTGGATTTGGCAAAGGGTACTGCCCAAACTCCTTCCCTACAGTCCTGGGCTCAACCATTTTTGCTCACTTTCATGTCCAAAGCAGTAGAAAATAGGTAGAAATCTCTCAGCCAAATCCTAATCAAGAACCTCCAGAAGAGCAACTATGCATATCCTCTGTAAGCATTTCAACTTCACCAGCATTGGTCCACCACATGAAAACCAGTGTACTTTCACATATTGACAAATTTTCTGTGATGTAACAGGCAGGGACAAACTTCTATAAAGATAAAAAAAAATGGCAGGCCATGTTTTGAGGGAGTTTCAAGTACAACAACCACAGCTCTGATTTGAAATGGCTTTGGAACTTTTCACGAGTGGCTTGTGAAATTACTTATCTAGGTCACACCTGAGAGAAATTTGAACAGTGTATTGTACATACCACTGCAGTAAAAAAATTACCCTGCAGAGGCATTTTAATTAGAAGGAAGACTCCAATTAAATCATCTTGGAATCAAGAAGCTATTCCACTATTGTTCTTTAGGAACAGATTTGTCTTTGCCAGGGCAACGGGTTGTATGCTCTTCCTTCAGATAAATACAATGCGGTGTCATAAATCCATCAACCTGCTTCTTAATACAACCAAAGAAGTATCTACAAGTTTCATTCATGCTTTAAAGTGCTCCCTTCTCACCTGCTACCTTGATTTTTAAAAGATATGCTCAGCAGCAATCAGTTGACTCATCAGTAAACATTTGATTTAGATGTATGAAGCATCTGCCACCATAATAACTCAGTCCTGAGCACTTCCTAAAAAGATGATTATTGCTTTTGCATTCCCATGGCATTAAATGTTTATCAAGCCTTCAATTACCATTTTTCTACATGTCAGTTGTGACCACCTGCACAGAAACTGAAATTCTATGTGTGCATGAATATAGGTGTGTGTTTGAGTACAAGTGTGAGACTAGAGACTAGACCCAAGAATGTTAAGGTAAAAAAGGCAAGCAGTAAAACCAGTACGAAGAGTGCACAGACAGCCCTAAGCAACTCTTTACATGTTAACAATTTCAGAAGACTTTGAGCTATGTAATTATTACCCATATCCATACTGTACCATACACTGCATGCTGAGGTCTTTACCTATGGACTTTCCAGGGGTGTTCATCTCTTTTCACATCAGACTGCTTGGCTTAGCAACCAGAATAGATGAAGTCTGTAGTGGTACAAGGCCTGGAAATAGAGTCTTGCAATCATGATTTGGTTTAATTTCCATGCATTCGCTCAGACACATGAGATACTGACACCAGAAAGGAGGGAGGTTTGTTATGGCATTTCTTTTTCATGTGGCATCCCATTTTCATTATTTTCCCCTCTGTAGTGAGGCATTTCTCTCTCTCCAGCACTGGTATGAAGCAGTGTTATTCTCCTAGATTTTGCTCAAATGGGCCTTATGTTGATATATTTTAGTGAAATGCATTTTCTGAACAGGGCATTGGGAGCCTATTACACCCAGGCTCTGCAAATACTGCATTTTAATGATAAGTGATAAATATGCTGCCATAAGGGAACTGCCACCCTTGAGCAGGGAAGCATGATTTGGGGCCTGTTGTGCCAATAAAACAGTGCTTAGATTTGGCTATCTGTAATGCATCTAATGTAAAGTCACCGAATACTAATAAACCTCCTCACAGATCTTGGCAGAAACCAGATTTAGCATCATTTCATGTTGCATGAAATCTCCATCTACATGTGTGTTGAACAAGTTCCATGCAGTATTTAAAACCTTAATTCAGAATTAAATTTCCCTGATCTGCTCAAATCCCAATTAATGTATTGCAAACCCATGATGTGGCTCAGACATGCAGTTGGAATCAGTGGTTGTCATTCATTTCAATGCAGCACCTTCTCCAGTGACGCTTTCATGGCATTGATTTATAGCTATCCAAAGGCTCCTAGAAGTAATTTCTTGTCTACATATTTGGACAGAAAGAAGAGGAAATTCCCTCTCTCCACTGGCTCTGACTTCATTCTCACAGCTCCCCACTCCATTATACTGTGTCCTGAAATGGATGCAGCAAAAGAGCCTGAGAAATTCTAACCTACACGACCTGACAAATTATGACTCATGCTTTTAATCAGAGCTGAGAAACAACATTTTGCTGCAACATTTCATCTTGTAAGTGTGCTAAGAGGAGCAGAGGAAAGGGAAGGCTTTTTCTGCTTTCAACTGAAAATAGGTTACACAAGCTCACAGAGTGAATTGTGCACAGATAATTATTAGGATGGATGGTTTCTGCTGTACTGATTTATTCTGAGATTAGTGTCTGAGTAAATTGTAGAGAACAAAAGTTATGGCTTAAAGAAGGGAAGGGAAAGAGAGAAAGAAAGAAGGGAAGCACAAAGCACTTTGTGAACCCAAAATAACAAGCAGTAGGACATGCCACACCTGCTTGCCCAGATCACAGCTCCCACTCCTCTGTTGGGCCAATTCCACCACCACTACAACAGAAAACTTTCCTTACAAGGCGGGGATTCAGCTGCCTCACATAACTGACACCTTTAGCATCTGGCTTGCAACAGGGAAAATCTTTGCCAGTACTCTTGCCTCCAAAGGAGAGGGAGAGGGGAAGCCTCTAACAAAGCTCCTGAGATTTAGAGGTCTTGCTCCTTGAGAAAGAGGGCAGATGTGATCCCCATCTCCTTAGGAGAAGCCTCCAAAGGCAAGTTTTGAAGACAAAATACATACAGCCCTCCCATACTAGTATACTGGACTGCCTTGTTTCTGAGAGATATTTAAATTTCAGCCTTGAAGTAATTTAAGTCTACTGTTGTTTGCTGTGTTTTTTAAATGGGCATGCTGGTGGCAGGTATGAAAAGTTAGTGGCAACAAAGCAAAATACTTTGGAGATGAAAATAATGGTGTCACCAACAAGGCACACAGGACATTTTACATGTTGCTCTGGTTGGAATACAACATAAGACTCCTACAAGCCATATCTTAGTCCACTGAAGTCTTGTTTGCAGCAACAAAGCTGAATACTCCTTGTGCAGTATTTTTAATGCATTCCAAACTAGGGCTGAGAAATTATAGTGCACAAGTCAGCTTTTCCAATAAACCATACAGAAGCAGATCAGAAGGGCTCTTTCCCCAGTCTTAACCCCGCCTCAGCTCTCCCAGTTTTATCTTATGACATAGAATCACACAATCATAGAACAATTTAGGCTGGAAGGGGCCTCTGGAGGTCATCTAGTCCAACCCTCCCTGCAATGATCCACAGGCATCTTCAACTAGATCAGGTTGCTCAGAGGCCTGTCCAACCTGACCTGGAATATTTCCAGGGATGGGGCTTCTGCCACCTGCAGGCAACCTAAGCCAGTGTTTCACTACCTTCACTGTGAAAAATGTCTTTTTTATATCCCATCTAAATTTCCCTTCTTTCAGTTTAAAACCATTATTCCTTGCCCTATTGAAACGCCCTTCTAAAATGTTGTCCTTCTCTTTCTTATAGGACCCTTTAAGTACTGAATGGCTACAATAAGATCTCCCCAAAGCCTTCTCTTATCCAGGCTGCACAATCCCAACTCTTTTAGCCTGTCCTCATAGGCCTCTAGAGGTGTTCCAACCCTCTGATCATTTTTGTGACCTCCTCTGGACCCAGCCCAACAGGTCCATGTCTTTCCTGTGCTGACGACTCCAGAGCTGGACACAGCACTGCAGATGAAGTCTCACAAGAGCAGAGTAGAGAGGCAGAATCACCTCCCTTGACCTGCTGGCCATGCTTCTTTTGATGCAGCCCAGGATATGGTTGGCCTTCTGGACAAATCTTGTAATACTGTAGGAAGCCTTATTTAACAGGATGACAGTCCCTAATAACATACTGAGAAAACCTGAAAATATTACCTAGGAGTCCAAAGGAAAAGCAAACCTGTCTGCATGTACCTGTAAACAAGTTTCCAGTTCCCTAAAGACTATTTGAAGTAGAATATGCAAAACCTGTTAACTGTTTAGGAGCTACTGCAGTGAGTTAGTGGTTTCATCCAAAGGTACACAGCAGCAGCTACCAACTTTAGCAAAAAGCCTTTCTCTGGAAATACTTCTTGACTAGGCTCCTTGGAATTAGCCTTCAAGCTTCAACCTAGGTAAGTGTCCATTGTGTTTCATTTCCAAGCAGCAGCAGCTGACATAGCTGATTCAGTTCATAGAAAGGTTCCTTTTGATGTAAGACAACTAAATACACCCTTGAGATCCAGACACTGTCCAAATAGATACATCTACTCAGAAACTACCTTTTTACTCCAAAGATTCTTGCTGTACCCCATGGCAACTTGATTCAGAGTTGCTCTCAGCAGCAGTAATGCTGAGTAAAACTGGTGTAAATACTGATTGTGTTTTAACCTGAATTGTTGTCTATTTGAGCCCAGTGGTGCCAGATGTGGGATGTCTCCTTAGAAGCATGAAGCATTCCTCTTCCAAAAAGAGAATGAACCCCCACCACCACAGGCAGACCAGACTCTGGGATTGAGTTGCAAGAAATCACATGCCTGCATCTCTAGCAGAATGCCTAGTTTGTACTGTGCTCTTGGTGCTGGCTTCTCTCAAGTATTTTCTCCTTAGCAGTCTAATACTGAGTCTGTAAGTATTAAATGCTAAAACATCACTTTTCTCAGGCACAGAGAAAACTGGTAAAGAATTCTTATTCTGAACCAAATAATATATTTTCTTTCAAAATCACCCATGTCACCATAGTACTAACACAGTACTTAAGGCTTCCTTACTATAATAACATTCCCATTCAGGAAGATTTGACTTGTGAATCACTGGCATGTACAGACTGCCAGCAGAATCACATCTATTCCCAAAGTATGTAATATGAAATGAAGAAACATAATAAAACTTCAAGTGTCTATGGTGCATCTGCAATACATTTGCATACTTTAAACAAGGGTTAATAAAAATAGCCCACCAAAAAGCAGGAACAACAGAAAAGCAATGCTTGCAGACTACAGACTAGTAAGAGATTAATTAATAAATTGTTAATAAGGGAAAGGAAAAATAAAAATAGCTTTTAGCTCAACTCAGGAAGCAAATACTTGGACATGTGGACTGGAACTCTTAAAATATAAATTTATTTTCTCTTCTTTAAATGAAGAAGGAATGAGTTAAAGTCCATTTCAAGGTCTGGTTCCACCACCACCACCCTCCCCAAGCAAAACTACCAGTGAGAAAAGTAACCAGCCATCATTCTTGTGATACCTTGAAAGGGAGATACAAAGCCTTAGCTGAGAAGACCACAAGCTCTCTTTAAGGGACAGTGTTGCATAACCCCCTAAAAGTGTGACTTTCTTGCTACTAGTATGAATGTGTTAAAAACATTGACTTAAACAAAATTAACTTTAGAGCTTTCAATAATAACAACAGCTACCCTGGGTCTACAAAGCAGTTTCTGACATGAGACTTTTGCTTTTGTTCTCACTTTTGTAGTATGCAACTAGAATCTCACAATGTGATCTTGTACACACACTGAAAAATGCACTGCTCCTTGCAAAGAAAACTGTCTGCATGAATGCAGTAACTCACCTACTCACTTACTTTACTGGAACTAGTAAAGTGAGTCAAGATACTCCTACACTTCTACATTTGGTAGGATGAAGCACTCGAACCTACCACCTTGTATCTGTATACCCTTCAGCAAAGCACCTATAATAGACACAAACTTTAAACAGGTTAATGAAAAAAACCAGCAGTAGAGTGAACCATGCTTGCAAGCTTTAATACAGGAAATTAAAATCACCCAACTGAAAGCTTAGCTCAGCAAGAAGCAAGTCTACTACAAATTTCATTAATTAGATGCCTTAGAGTTTAAGACAGATGATACATGTAAAATTTGCTAAGTAGGAAAAGTGGCATTAAGGCTATTAATTCTACTTTTGAAGATATCAGAAATGTGTCCTAAATTGATAGTTCCTTTAGAGAAAAATGATCACACTTGCTGCTAGTCATCACTTACTGTCTTGCATGAAACATGAAGACATATAAAGTGTTTTTTAAGCATTCCTCTTTAGTTACCACAAGTAATTCCATGCTGTCCCACCTGACTGCAGGGCTTTCAAGAAGAGTACTGTTATGGACTCTTGGTCAAAAATCAGTCATCTGACATATTGTTGTAAACAACTGGATAAGACAGCAATCAGCAGGTCTCCAGCTTTCAAGGTCACATCAGATGTGTATTCCTAGACAATACCTTATTTCAAAGACTCCTTCACTCCTAAGTCAAGTACAGCAACCTCCAAAGGGCAGCTATAGAAATGAAGTCAAAATGAACAATTTTTTGTCCACAAAGAGCCATTTGAAGATCCCAGCAAGCTGAAGGCTAGCATTCACAGAGGTAACTGTACCAGGTGACCCCTATTCCACGGATTTGTACAGTTACCAGATGGTCTTAGATGGGCTAAAATACAGGACTTTCTTAAATTCAGTGAGCAGACACACAGCAGAGACTTGTCTATGTCAATTATATTCTAAGGGGAAACTTTAAACAAAAAAACAGGTGCACAGCTGAAAATCAGAGTTGTCCTTGAAGAGTTTCTAACCTTTGCTCCAACCAAGAAAGTGCAAAATTTTTAAACCTCAAACATCAGTTATGATTTCAGTTGAAAACACATTGCCATTAACAAACCAAAATGACAGTGAGATTTCAAAGAGGGTGAAAGGATGCCTGGATTTAATTAATGTATTTATTACTGATATAGCCCCTGATCCTGCTAACAATGTCCACTTCTGTATTTAACTATGTTTGTGCTCATTAATTCAAGTATTTCAAATATTTGGAGAATCAGGACTACAGGACTCTCAAAACCACTGTTACACTGATGTAGTTCAACCATGGAGTGTGGCATGGGGAAAGAGCAGAGCAATGAAGCAGCCTGAATCCCTTGAGTCATTCAGGCATATGCTGAACAATATCAACCTGGTGAGGAAAAAAACCTAAACAAACACATACACACACAAAAAACCAACTTGCAAAATTTTAGAGACAAAATGGAAAACAAATCAACAAGTCTCCATCCCTTCCTCTGCAAAGTCATACTATGTTCCTTACCATTTGGGGGGACAAGAGGAGGGAAAGTTAATATTACATGTAATGCTCCAAATTCATCCACCACCAGTAGGGATCTGGCCATGCTATAAGCAGAAAACATGCAGAAAAAATGCAGAAAAATTTACACTTGATTCTAAAGTGCATAAGATGCAGTAAAGTTTAAAAATGGATGTTATTGTAATATTCCTGTAACAAGCCTGTGCATTCCAGAGTGTGGATGGATCAGCTGGATCTTGATCTTATGGTGAACGGAGCTGGAACGGTCCAAACATGAAATGATTAAAGCATCTACAGCATGCAAAAATGGTAAAGAGCAACATTGCAAAGATATGTGGATTTCTTTTCTTTAGGAGGGGCAATATTTTTTACAGATCACAAGCTGTCTTCTAGAATGTGTATTCCCATTGCATAATATCACTTAAATTAAATTGTCAGAGGAATAATCTATAGAATGATTTTGACACCATAGAATATTGGGAAGCAGAGCAATAGAGGCAGATGGAGATGTGATCTATAGAAAGAAAATGGTTCTTCATAAGGAAATGTTACTCAGGAAGAACAATTTCTACTGGCAGCATACTTAATAGTGTCCAAGCAAAGAAAATAAAGAACTAATCTGTTATGCTTTCATTTTAAAAGAGTTGTTGCAAGCAAGAGGCATAAGCTTGGGCAAAAGTTGCTCAGAGGAAATCACATCTTTGTCCACATGCCTGCATTTTCTTGCTGCCTTCCAACCTCTAACTACAGACAAATAAAAATTTGATTTTTCTGCAGGAGGTGCCCATTACACCAAAAAGACACCTTATTCTTTGCATGGGTAGACAACATTGTTGATGGGGTGGCAACAGGGCTGTATTTAGAAGAGAGCTGCTCATCCCAGAACAAGTGAGCACAATTCTCCCCAGAAGCCTCCAGGGCTTTGGCATCTGAGGTACCTGCAGATGCTGCATGATCCTCGTTAACCAAAGGCACATATCATGTACTGTGACCACAGAGGACAGTATGAAGACAAATAATGAACTGTAGTGAAAGTGAAGAATCATTGCCTAGGAAGTTATTAATGAATGTAATGTGAAGGGAAAGGCTATTTTGTGTTAAAAGACACACTAATAGTCATTGCTCAAAGGTACTGAAATGTAAGATACAGAACAGCCTCATATTGCTTCCATATGGAAGATTAATATTATGCAATAAGTAAAGGGTTTCCTTTAATAAGGTTCATGGACCCTTGGAGAATTTTGGGGTCCTTGGAGGCCCAGCAGGAGTAAGATGATCTAAATGTTCTCATTCATCAGATTTTGCTACTGTCAAAAAGACATCACTTTTTGTGCTCTTAAAATGAAAAAAGATGAGAGAACCTCCATTAAAATTTGTAGCTACAGGAAATTTATTTCTTCTTTCTTCTTCCTGAACACTGTTGCCAGCTCATTTAAAGGGAACCTAGCTAACAAAAGTGCTTTCAATCCAGCATTTCAACTATGAATCTTTTTATATATACAGTGTAAGTAGCAGCATGCATCAGATCCGAAACATACAGAAGAGGAATGAGAACAACTTTTATATCTATCTAAAATTTGTTTTAGATAGGGGAGATGTACATATGCATTGAAGGGAGAATCTACACCCTCAGGACATTGCAGCTACCAGTGTGTGTCAGATTGTCACACCAATAAATCATTAGGAATCATAAAGTGGAGGTTTTTGCAGCAAAATAAAGAAATGCTGGAGAACATAGATCCCTACTCTACCACACATCAAACAAGGAGCCTAAAACAAGACTCATTTTAAATGATCCCTTTACATGTCCAGCAATTGCATCCAAAGACTGACTGCAGCTCAATTACTTTCAGTGGAAATAAGTCCAGTGACTTTTTCCAGTAAAAAGAATCTGGAAAAAGGGGAAGAATCTGAATTCATACCAAGTGACTTCAGACACTGCAGAGCCAAAGTTAGGATTTAATCATCCTATGCTGTCTGGATAGTCAGCAGTGGAAGATCTTGTTTTGGGCTGGATTTTCACTTGAGCTACACAGCTGACTCCCTTGAGAGGGAGCAAAAAATAACTGAAGATTAACCTGAATTCAAACCTCTGACCCTGTGGTAGAATTCGCAGTGTTAGATGTGGAGAGAGACTAGTGTTTTTCCTTTCTGTTTCTCCAGTGTGATAAATAATACACATTATGAATTCCACTTAGAGATAAGTTAAAGGTTTTGACTGAATGACATGCCTGTCAAAAAAATTGGTTACAGTCATCCTGATCCTGGGCACACATGTGGACTGCATTCACTACACTTACCATCCTCCTGGTCTCCCTGCCTTTATCCAACAACTCAGCAGCCAGAGAGCATCCATTCACAATGTGTGAAACTCAGGATACTTCATAACTTGTCAGAGGGTCAGCAGCATTTCAGTCCAACATAATCTGCGTGGGCAATGCTCTGGGTGAGTCACAGACCTTTGGGAACTCTGTACTAAATGTGCCCCCAGGCATTCACTCTTACGAAGCAAAACAAGATGAAGCATCTGAATCTGCTTTCATTTCTATTTTTTTCACCTTCTCTTTAGTTTTAGAGTATACTTATTTACAGAAAAATAGGTATTTAGAAGATTGGTTTCATCTGTACAGCAAACATGAAAATTCTGAGAGTTTCTTTAAAGAAATGAGAGAAATTTTGTGAATGTAAGAAATGTCATTCTGGGTCAGACAGATGATCTGTCTCCAGCAAAACAGTGACATCTGCCATCAACAATAAGAGATGGCATTTAGGGATAGCACATGAATCTTGGTATTCCCTACAGGCCATTCTCATTGCAGTCCCCCAGCATCCACACTGCTGTGTTAGGGATGTGAAGTCCACAACGCTGCCTTTTTCCTTTAGTTCCTTTTTACAGATCTGTTGCCCAAGAATTTGTCTAACCTCTTTTGTACCCACCCCTATTACCTGTCTCTACAAGCTCCTGTAGAAACAAATTTATTACCTACTGTTGTCTCTATTTTAGGCTAATCTCCTCCTAGTTTTGGTGAGTACTCCCTCACTGTAATATTGCTGAATTTGGTGAATATCAGCTCTGCATTCACACTATTCCCTCGACGATATGTTACACCATGCTCATATCCCCTCACAGCATCCTGCCCTCTGATCTTAAAGAGTCTTTGCCTTTTAATTTGCCCTTGTAGAAGAGATGCTCCAGCCCTTAGATCATTTTTGGTTATTACATATACACACACAAATACATTTAACTCCACTACCCCTTTCTTGAGATACAGAGACCAGAACTGCAAAAAGGTCTCAAGAAAGGGATATGCCAAAGTTTTAAACAGTGGCAAAACTATGCCCTCTGTTCTCATCCCCACTACCCTTTCTGGTGATGCCCAATATTTTCCTGGGTTTTTTGGCTGCCTCTGCACTTCAAGCTAATGATTGCAGACACCTGTCAACAATGACTCCAAGATCCCTCTCCTTAGCTGTAACCATCAGTGTCACACTCTGTTATACAAACAAGTTTTAGACTGGTTTTCCCTGAGTGAACAACTTTGTGGTTGCTCACACAGGAGTTCATCTGCCACTTATTGCCCATGCACTCAGTTTAGTGCTTCTGGAGCACATTGCTTTTGGGGTGGCACCCAACTACTAGCATCATCTGTGAACTTTGAGATTCAACTGTGGCCGGCTCAAGGTCTTGATTTCATATAGATGAATCAAATTCATGTAACTGACCTAATGTTCTGTTTAAAGGATTTGGGTTTGGTTTGTTTGGTTGGTTTTTTACCAGTGACAGGCCACTGAGTTACCAGTATATTTCTTCGTTCCTAAAAACACTGATAATTGTATGCCATTACTGACTGTATGTGGCCTTGGCTCATTTAACTGTTAACCTGTGTTTCAGAAAGATGGGAGACAAAAAGAAATCACCCCAGTTGGTACAGTGACTTATTTTTCATAGGTTTTATGTTTAAACATGTGCCAGGCTTCTTTAAACTGTTTTCTCTAGGCTGGGATGTTTTCCATTTGCAGCCTCTCTCCCTCACCTCTTGAATTTACTATTTTGGGTTCCCATCCAGCCATTCCTTCTCTCACCAACACCACCATGTAAAGTGCATTCATGTTCTCCCTCATGCCACATCTCAATACAAACTTAGTTCCCTTTCTGATTTCAGTGAAGTCACTTAAGAAAGTGAGATTGATACTGGTAGAAAAACAAAGAAATATCATTTCTTTGTGGAGCTGTAAATATTACAGCTGCAATACACCTGCAAAGCTGCACTAACTATGGGTGATTTAAGTGATAGACTTAGAATGGCACAAAAATGGTGCAGGATCCTGTTTCCATTAAATTCACCAGGGAAACTTGTATTTACTTTGGTCAAGTGGATTTCCTTGCAGAGGTACAGTAAAATGAAGAATAAATAGAAAAGTTTTCCTCTTTTACTTATCCTATCCACAATGATATACTTTAATGCAATAATGTAATTCCATACTGCTATTGGACACTCTTCTGTGTGACCTGGTGTAGGGAATCCTGCTGTGGCAGGGGGGTTGGACTAGATGATCTTTTGAGGTCCCTTCCAGCTCCTAACATTCTGTGGTTCTGTGCTTTGTTTTTTTGAATAGATATCCACCTCCTCCAAAGAAGAATTTGGTTGACAGTTTTTCAGGAAATAAAAATATATTAACTGCTGTCAGATTGCAAAGTAAGAAGAAAAGAAAGGAGTAAATGTCTGCTGCTAAAACTAGCTGGGTACTAACAGTACCAGAAGTGCAAAGAATACAACTGGCTCACAAAAAACACCGCAAGTTTTGACAGGAGCAGATTTCTACACATTAACTGGCCTGCAAAGATCTGGGCTCAGAAAAATCAGAGGGTCATTGCAGAAAAAGCAGTAAAGGGTACTCCTTAGCTTAACACCTTTTGCCTTGAGTCTTGGCAAGCATCAACATTCCAGTTAAGTGAAAAGATTTATGTTTCCATTCTGCTAAGACACTGACATTCTAACATCACAAGTATCTTTAGACATCTGCATAGTCTTGTCTTCATCTGTATCTGCCTGCTGACACATGATGTTCTTTGAGGCTATCTCTCTGTCTGAGATAACCACTAGAGATCATTCCCCCCCCTCCCAGTACTTCTAAATTAATTGGTGTCATTTCACTCCTTTTTTTTAAAAAAAAATAAGTATGAATCCATGTATTTACAACCTGAACATGAAACTAAGCTGGAGACATTTAGATTTGTACCTTTTTAAATGCAGAAAGAGTTTCATCAAAGAAAGCAAAACAAATTCATTGTGTACTAGGAGGTCCACTGGAAGAAATAAAGCTGAAAATCTGGCCACATACTCATATGCAACTATGCCAATTTCTGTTAGTTGAGGATCTGGTCCACATTCAGCAATTAAACCAAAATAAAATATGCTGCCTATTACCCAACTAAAACCTTCATTTATTTTATATGCAAAAATAGAATTGATCTTGGAAAGCAAATATTGATAAATACTTGGCCCTCTTATTGAGCGCAGTGGAGGACTGTGCTGGCCTCAGCAGTCTACCAGATTCCATACTACTGTGAATGATGTCTTGTCTCCAGGCCCTCCCAGATCTTCCTCTCTTTTTGGACAAGGACATGTAATTAGACACCTTCTCCTGCCCTTCACCAGGCTGGGAAGGCAGGTAGAGTTTTATGACTGAAGTGTGCACAGAGCAGAAATCACTACAAACTCTGTAACGCTGTTAACAGTAACCAGTTAGGAATGTGGCAGTGCTGACCAGCAATCTCACACAGTCAAAAGCCTCCCCTTCCCACAGCTTCGCATTAAAGAGGCTGGGTCAGACTCTATCCTGCATAAGCCTGCCCTCTTCCACAGAGCCCCAAAACCCAGCACAGTTATAACTTGTCCTACATGCTTTCAAAGAGTTAGGTCAAGCATTATTTTGGACTGTTTTATCTATAAAGCAGAATTGTATTCCAAGGGCTTTTATCAGCAAGCTGGGAACATGCACAAAAATGTTTCTCCTTTCGCTCTGTATCTGTACAAGACTTAAGTGGTGTCAGAGAAGAGCTTTCTCCACCCTCTTTGCAAGTGTTTACAACATAGGCTTCTTTTCTGATCTTTTAAGAATACTTCACTATCCTGTTCCCTTTTTATCTCTTCATTCCACCACTGAACTGTGAGTGTACTACTGCATGCATTCGTGGATGTACATTTACAGACCCAGATAACAGTGCAGGGTATTAATTTTGTATTTGGCTATCAGGTGTTTTCACATAGCAGAGAAGCTATCCTGGATATTTTTATTTGCAGAGACAAAAGAAACAGAAAAATGTGAAAATCTGGAATTTTCTTACAAAAAAAAAATCCAGGAGAAACAGAATAAGAGCTAAATATTTTCATCCAGCTAGCAGCAAGTCCAGGGTTTCAACTGACTACAAAATGGCTATTTTCACAATGCTTTCTATTTGCCAAATTTGAAGTGACAGCTAAGAGAAAACGATCCTGGCAACAGAGGTTAGGAAATTTTTCAACAAAATGATAAATTAGTCACTGGCAAGTCTCTGTAATGACTGGAATTCTGGAATAACACAGAAAATGGCTTTTCTGTGAGAAGGGCTCAGCTCCCACCATGTAGAATGCTAGACACTTAGGAAAATAAGTGTTCCAAGCTCACACAGCTGGATTAATAATGTTTATAGTGTTATGGCTCATTCCTAAAACTAGGATGCTGTTGGAGACAGGGCTTCTTCTTGGTTTTAGTTTATCTTTCTGTCAAACAATAAACTTGCATCACACTATTTCTGCAGTAAAGCCATGAGAACACAAAGGATGAAAAAGGAATCAACACCAGCTTTACTTCAGATTTTCACAAGCTGAAAGCACACATTCCATGACCTTGATTGTGACTGTCAACTCATTTTCATAGAGAATTCTATTACAGTTCATCCAGCCCCTGAGTGGAAAACTCAGAAATTCAACCAAAATTATCTTTCCTATTGAAAAGACATGAGTCCATGAAAAAATTGACCCAAATGACCCACCCCCCATGCCTCACCATCCAAGTACTACAGCAAAACCTGCTTGAGACTGACAACATCCCCCATCAACACTATAACTCCATGTACCTTTTCACTCCACTAGAAAACTGTCAGGTTTTTTGACACACATCAATTCATGCTTTGTGGCTGACCTCAAATGTCCATAGAAAGAAGTGAACAAAAACTTTCTCCCATGATTTCTCCAGGGAGCTATAACTTGTTGTCTTGATGAATATTGTATGATGGAGCCTGCTTCATTTGAACTTCAGGAGGATATTGGAGATTTTATTCCTTCCCAGATTTTTAGAGAGGGTAGTAGGGGGGACTGTAATCCATGTTACTTTGTTGTCATGGTAAAAGAGGGAAATAAGAAATCTGATTGCTGAAAGATGACAATTCTTCTGTTAGTAGCAAAGTAGCAAATGGAACACAAAAAAAGGAGGATTTGAAGAGTCCACAGCTTGTGGTTAATCAAGAGTCATGTGATGCTGCATCTTCAAGCCTAATCTAAGACCTGTATGAGGGATGGCCCAGCAAAGCACTTACTAGACTACAAGCTGGAGAGCATTCCTTATCCACTTGACTAGGTGAGGATGTCTGTTTGTAAAATGTCCAGTCCTCTCCATCAGCTGAGACATGCAGCTGAATTAATTATCAACTGGGTTCATATTCACAACAGACATACTGATTGCCACTAATTTTGCCTTCATTTGTTTGCCATGTGCATTTCAGAAAAGAACTCAGTTGTCAATCAGTGCAAAATAGTGCAACTTTAAAAACACAGCCCAAATCACAAATTCAGTAACACACCATCTTTTGTCTCTTGTGCTGCCTCAGTGTCATAGCTCAGTAAGTTTAGCAGTTTACTAAGAGTTTTTTCAACTGCTCCTAGTGTTGCTCTGTCAGATTTACTTATAGCAGTTGAATTGCCTCCTCTGTGCTCTGCAGAATTACACCACTAGTAATCAAACAGCAATCAGAAGGACTTGAGTCCATTTGCCTTGACAGTTATTCTCCAGGATGGAAGAAGCAAGAAGGAAGACAGTATTTCTGCAGGTATCTGTAACACCAGGGGGGTGCAGCTGTCCTTTTCATCTTGCACAGCTTTTGAAATTTTCTGCTCTTATTAACATTAAGCAATATGTTCACAAACCCAGGAGAGAGTAGTCCAGTATAGACCTCTAACCATCACCAGGGTACTTGTTCAGATAGTCCTCCATGTACTCTGACAAGCTAAAGCAAGCCCTGACTTCAAGGATCCTACAGGAGAAAAAGCCCTTGTGATGAACTTGGGGAGGTGGTTTTTATGGCAGAGAACCTCCAGGGGTGGGGAAGAAGACCAAAAAACAATGTAACAAACTCTACTTTATGACTAGGTCTGAAAGAAGTCTTAAATGATCTACTAAGCTTCTTATGGCACAAACCCAAGGGCCACTACCATAACTCAATACCAAGACTTGGAGCTTGAGCAGCCTCCTGATGTCTTATTCTTCTCCCTTTCCAGGGCTGCTTGTAAACAAAAAGCAATCTGACTTCACAAACACTCCTTGGTGCTGGGTTAAATCTGGGGTTCTTGATCACAGCAGGTCCATGACCATGACTGCAGTACAGTAGCTTGACCTGTTATTTAGTAAGTGACAGCACTGAAGCCCTGTCTAGATAGAAACTTAGTTTTAAAGCTTTTTTTTGTGAATTCAGAAAAATCAATACTACACAGATTTTTAAAATCACTTCAAAATTACTCTAAAGACACTTAGGAATCAATGATAGAAAAACCCCACAATTTTTAAAAGAATAATAGTGTAACCCATTTCAAATAATTTTCATAAATGATTAGCTGGAATAGCACATCAGCCAGCATTCAGGGAATGGAATATGATGAAATCCATTTTTATAGAACAACAAAAATTTATGGGAAACCATAACAGAGGGTAAGTACTTAAAAAAATGGGTTGTAGATTGCTACAAATCAGACACAGATAAATATTTTACTTCCAGCAGAACTTCCTTAGCAAAACACTTTAGACTGAAACACACAAGAAACAAAAATATTTCAGAGGCTCAAAGTTAAGCCCAGAATTATCTTTTCCCTTTTATAAACTTTTAGAAATAGTTATTTGTAGCCCTTGTAGGTGTAAAAATTATGTTATACAAGATGTATTGAGATACAGTTTGTTTAGTTATTGGGGGGAAAAGGGATTGCATGTAAAAAGATCTCACCTCTGGAATAGCCCATCAAAAGTGACAGAAGGATGTCTAGAATAAGCTAGTATTTCAAAACCACTTCCAAATGCTTTAGGGTTATGTGTGTTTGTCATAGAGCAAGTCTCTCCCAAGAGCTCTGCCTCTAGCCTCCCTCTTTGACCCTGCTTACATTAGGTGTTCTCAGGACTCATCCTTAAGATGACCAGCTGTGACACAAAGAGAAAAATTTACAAAGAGGAATAATTTTTTCTCTGCAGATAAAAGAAAAAACGTAAGAATAATACAAAGCATTAAATTAGAATGCCATGTAAGGACAACAACATTTTAAAAGTTTCAAAATTGCTTGTTTCTTTTCAGTTGTCTTCACTACTCAGCATGACAGGGAAAGACTCTTTCTGCTGGTGTCTGCTCAACATCTCTAGGGTATGAAGAGACACAGGAGTTGCCAAAACTCTGCAAGAATCAAGCTAAAGTGCATGCCATCATGATCTGCTGAGCATCTTTTTTGATTCCTACTAAATATTGCAATGTTTCTATGAGAAAACACTGGTTCCTGGCATCAGACCCTTATGGTACAAGTTCTGGATAGACACAAAAAATACAACTAAGCCAAAACCACTGAAAATATATCTAAACCTAGTATGCCACAGTGGGTGAATCTTGATTTTGAGTGGTGACTGGTATAGGGAGGTTTCATTGCAGTGCTGCATTTCCAATTTCTGTTCCAGTACAGTAATGTTCCTGCTATGAAATGACTTCTAGCACTCTCCTGCCACTCTTCAGCTCCCTCAGTTAATGCACAGCTGCTGAAAAATGGTTTTGAGTGTGTCAGTGTACTAAGGTAGAAGATCTAGATGTTTCAAGGGGGAAATGGGAACATAAATATCTTCAGCCATCCAGACCTCAGTGGGTAGTAAGAGCTTCAGGAAACAGCACAGCTCCTACTGGAATTCCTGTAATTAACTTCCATTTCCCAAGGAGGTGGCTTGTGGAGTATAATCTTGCAAATGGAAAACTGGGTGGGAGTGTAAATTCACAGTATAAATAGGCTGTTTCAGAAACCAGAATGAGAGAGAATATGAATGATATATCAAACTTGCATTAACCACTCTTGTTTTAAGAAATAAATCTCAATGCTTGAAAACAGCCTACTTGGGTTCTGAGGCCAGGAAGTCTGGGGTGCAGCGTGTGAGGGACCATGCCCATTTACATCCATATTTTGTTTATAGCAGTCAGCATAAAAGGCTGTTTTAGTGCCACATTTCAACACAGCTCCAGCCCAGCCTGCTGAGGAAGCAGTGCCAAAGTCATCTTGTTGCATTCCTAGAGACCAGGGTGGGAAGGAACAGCTCCCAATCCCTTCTTTATTCCACATGTCCTTCCCTCCAGCCTGGCTCACCATGATCCTGTCATTCTTTAACTTCATCTCCAGCCCAAGTCAGTGCTCTACACTAATCAGAAGTGTCAGATGGAAGCTGCAATACATCTCCAGCTCCAGATCATTAAATAAGATGACCTGTGTTTCCTCCAGTAATCAGATATTTCTGCAAGTTACCTCTGCCTCATCCAAACCAGGGCTGGCAAAAGGACCTCTGTGATCACGGAGGGGATTTTGTTTGCTTCTTTCCAAATTTCAGTTCAAATCAGGAGTACTCATATTTCAGACTTTTGCTATGTCAAAGTGTTAAAATTTGGGAAAATAACCCTGAGAAGCATATATCCTCCAACTGTAATAACATTAAGAGGAAAAAACAATGTGGGTGATGCCTGTATTTCTCAAGAGTATATGAAACTGCATCTATTGTCAGGAAGAAGTAAACACAAAGACTTAGATGAAGAAGGTGACTTTCAAGAAGAAAGCATTATTAGCAGATGGTCCTGCCATTACAGAGGATTTGTATACCTTTTTCCCCACAGAAGATCAAGATCACTTGTTTAAGGTTACAAAATTTTGCTCAGCTGGAAAACAAATCAAAGGAATTCATAATAGAAATCCATGTGCAAATTGCAAAACAAGGCAGACAAGGGTGCTATTAACTGTGCTTTCTCCTTGCCTTTCAAACTTGCTGCTGGGGGCAGCCATGTGGCAGATCTGTATTCTGTTTGTCTTTCCTTGCTCCCTCGAGGGTTTTGAAGAAAGCTCAGCACCTTGAAAGAGTGCTCATGCCTTCAGTGACTGCCACTGCAGTTGATGTTCCAAATAACTTTTCCCCTAGCCTCTCCCATTGTGATCATTCTGTTCTATGAGAAATACTTGAATAATCCTTGAAGCAGGGCCCAAAAGCCAGGTGGTTCTGTCCTAGGGATGTGCCCCAACCACTTACACAAAGACTCATTCAACCTTGTCTTGCTGCAGACTGTTATGTCTGCCTGACTGGTTTGGCAAATCTGGACATAGAAGGAAATTAGGGAGGTGAGAGGATGGAGCTGGGTAAGGAAAGGGGGGAGAATCAAANCCCCCCAATACATATTTGCCCAAACAGTCTGATGAGGTTCAAAACTAGATTTGCAGATAGCTTAAGACTGACAAAGTCCACATCTAAAGGCAGGTTATTCACCCCAAGAAACCTGTTCAGTCTTCATCTTAAACTTTAATCCCAACTCTGACATGAAGTCCCCATATGGCCTTTTTTAATCATATGGGCATCTTTAAGGAAAGAAACACAGATGGACAATTTCACAAGTGGTGGTAAAATAACATTGCCTTCATTTCAATGTATTTTACAATTTTTCCTCAGTTTCCTTATTTGTCAAGTAAGCCAAACTGTATTTCCCCATAGTAGAAGGCAAAGTACAGACTGCTCTTGCCATTTTACTTATCAAACTGACACTTTAATAAGCTTCAATTTTTCTCTTTATCAAAAAGTAGCCTTCCTGCAAGCATCAATATTGTATCAGTAATCATCTTGGAGTTGATACACTTCTTGAAGCAATCATTTCTCATAATTTCTGAGATGCTTTCAGTTGTGTGTCATTTTATAGTCATATGAAATATGATTCAGCAGTCCTAAATGTCTTTTAATCTGTTACATAAAAAGGAGACAAAAAAAGTGGGAAAGGTACATATTCTGTAACAGCAGAAAGATATTATACTGTGTATAATGTATTAGATATTATGTAGCAAAAATTAAACTCTTGGGAAAAAAAAAAAAGAACCCCTTTCATATTAACTCTAAGCAGCAACAAAAAAGTACCCAGGGAAAGCCATCACAACACAAGAATTTGCAGTCTGATGGCCTCTCTTGTTTATGTTCCTGGAAGTAATGGTGGAAATGAAATTTAGAGGTGACTCAGAAGATGACCTAATTTTTTTGCTCCAACAGAACCTGAAATCAGAGTAGCCTGGTTCTTCCATGCAGAAAGGCAGGCAGAGGAGGAGCTTGGAACTGAACCCCTCGCTTCAATGTCCTATATACCAGCATCTCAAGTCTGAGCAAGTTTTTATCTCTTCTCCCCTAATTCCCATCACCACATATCCCTCCTTGCAAAACTTGTGTCACTTTTCAAAGTGAGCTTTGATGTTGTCAGTGGTACTACAACTCTCAGTTAGACTATGTAACTGCTCTCAGCTGAGAGCAGTGCTAGTTAGTCTAGGTATCTAAGTGCAAACACAGTTGCCTAAGCCTCAGGTAAACTCCTTTTAGAAAAAAAAAGTAAACCCCTGCCCAGAATAAGTAGGTGCTGCCAGTTACCAAATCATTTTCCATTAGTAAGTTAAAAATCTTTGAAGCTTGAAATGCAGCCTCAAGGCCCCAGGACTGTAACATGTTACTAAGTCTTAGGCACACAGATGGGGTAGCAGATGACCTGCCATGGGGGCCTGGGTGTTAGTGCTGCATCAGTCCCTGGCCTCAGTAACCAAAGAAGTTGATAAATGCATTGAAAACAAGCCTGTTTCCTTTGAACAGCACCTGTCCTACAGCATCCCTGGATAGCTGCTTCCAAAATGGAGTCTAAGCAAACCAGTATAATATGACCAGACCATGCTAACCTGTAACATCTGCCATCGCTTCAGGTACAAAGAGACTCTGTCTTTTGTTTTCATCCTCTTTCCCTGAAGAAACTTATGCTGTTCAACCTTTCTCCTGTATAAGTCTCTTCTCCTGTCTTCCTATTCCTCACACTCTCTGCATACTCTTTTCTGAAGCATGGTATTTTGAGGTTGGACTTTTCATAAGCTTAAGCTCTGATGCATGCTGCCCATAGCATCTCTGCTCTAAGACAGTCTCACCACATTTTCACATTGATAACTCTTTATATCAAACAGGCATAACTAAAGTACAGAAAGTTTATTCATGTTCTAGAAATATGGGCCTTTGGTTTCCAGATACTGCAGGACCTATGCACTGGAAAGGGACACAGTGTCCAGCACAGCCTGCCAGCCTCACACAGATAAACCATCCTCCCTGAGGCTCTGTGGTCAGATGGAGAGAACACCATGGTCACGCATGGCATTCCCATCTAATCTCCCGAGGTGTTTACACCAGGCTTACTACTGTGGTATCTGGGTGCCCTTTCACAGCAGTTCCTCCACTTCCAAAGTGCTGTCACCAGGGCAGCAAGGAACAAGGCAAGCTACAATTTAATTACAAAATACAGAAAGGATGAGAGACAAGGTACCTCATGAGCAGGGAAGAAGAACCGGTCACTGAGATACATACCTAACTGACAACCCTATGCAGATGCCTACAAGGAGCGCACGGCACAAAAAAAAGAGGTGAAAAAAGATGAACTTGCTTATGTATTCCCTACCACAGTAGAGGCAGAACTCCAGGAGGTTTTTAGCCCCTTTCACCCTGCAGGTGTTTCTGCTAGCTTCATGCATCCTCTCATGGGAGTTCGTCTAATGTTGCCAGTGCTACAGTCTCCTACAGCTTTGCTGCAGGTTCCTTCAGTGGAAAGCAGCCTGGGACAAGAACTAGCAGGTATTTTGCATCTCATACAGTGTCCTCAGACTAAAAATGCATGGGAAGAAGTTCAGCAGATCATTTGTTTGTCCCAGTCTTTTAGCTGCTTTGAACTTCATTAAAGGAAGTCATCAGCACAATCATACTGATTTCTGCTCTGCCCTCTGGTCACTCCCTGTACACAAACTTTTTTTATGCATGGCAGTCTATAAGCATTTTTTAATATTGAATTGTCAATAATCCCTAGCCAAAAATTCATAGCTAGAAACATCAGCTCATCTTTCCAATGTCCTCTTGGTTCACTTAAGTCCTGGAAGAATCTGAAGCAGACACATGATGCCTCAGACCACATGTTTGTAATGTTATTTGGACATGTTGCCTAGGGAAGATGCTGCAGAGTTAGAACAGACCTGTGTTGTATTATAACATCACGAATTTCCAGAAAAATACAGACTGGAGACAGAGAAAAGGTGTTCCCTGTGACTGCTGGTACAGCTGTGGTCAGCTATACTAGAGCTAAGACAGGAGATCACTTGCTACAATGTAAAAAAATGCCATTAAAAAGTCCCTAGTTTTCCCTTTTACATTTTAATTACTTTTATATTTGTCAGACTGTACTGAAAGGTATTCTTCAAAACTCAGACTGTTTGGGTTTAAAAGGATACATTTAGGCAAATGTTTTTTGCACAGTGACCTTAGGAATGGATCCTGAAGCCTTAGGATTCCTCCAGCCATTCTTCCATCATTCACATCCCAAAGACAGAAAACGCCTATTGTTACCTCTCTACTGTTAGTGTAGCAAGTGACACAGAAGAAGATGATGCTAACTCAGGTATGCAGGATTATTTCTGATTTTGGCAAATTCAGTCTGCCTGTCTGAAAAATCAACCCTGTAATTTCAACAGGGCACAGTGTTCTTTATCTCCTTCTGTTCATTTATACTAACATTAGAAGGCTGTATTTCAGAGAAGTGCTATTAATTTAGACAAATCTTTAAGTTGAAAGTTTACTTAGCTGTAATTAGGAATAAATGAAGTAATCTAAAACGATAGTGTTTTAAGAAGGTATCTTTGATATTCCTAGGTAATAAACTTTATATATGAAGACATCCTATTTAAATTGTATTTAACAGGTGTATCCTTTCAGCATTTTTTAAAATGATACCATATCTTTAGCCAGAGAAAGTGTCAAGCTGTAGTTCTACAAGAAATGGACTCCTGAGGATGACAGGAAGCAAAATATATTGTTAGGGAGTAATTGATGGGTTTATTTGGTTTTTTTCTTGTTTACTCTAGTGATTACTTTCTCCTCTGCCAGTTCTGAGCCAAGATTCACTCTAACAGCTGGTGACCAGGCAATCACACTCACTCAGTAAATTATCAAATACCAAGAGACTCTGTTTGCATATCCACATTAATCTGGTTTTCGCAGCACATCCTTTGGTTTACTTTTAATAAATAAATCCCACAAAGAAAATAGCAGATGGGAATGAAAGCTGCTGTGCTTCTTTACAAACAAAGCAATAGCTCAAGAAGCCTGAAAAGGGGTTAGTTCTGCCCTTCTACTGAAGGGAACAGCATCCTCCTCCATGAGCAGCACTGCTGGTTTCACATATAGGCCCTCTGAGACAAGGGGCTCAGTGTAAGGGTGAAGAAATCAAGCCCCAAATCACTTTACCACTAGGCCAGTTCTTGGCTTTGCATTTCCCATGACATTCAAAGGGAAAATGGATTCCTGCACTGTAGAGGGGGAATTTGATTCTCCAGCAAACTTTTTTCTCCTGTACTGTCAGACCCCAGAGCTTGGTGCATGGTTACTTTTTTTCTAATCACTGCTATTGCAAAAGCTGCAACAAATTAATTTTGTTCACTATGCAAGGAGAGTTTCACCAGTCTCCAGGGAAAAATAACAGCCCCAGTTTAAATGCAACCTATACTTCCTTTGGGCAAACAGTATGAAAGAAAAAAAGACAAGTGAAATGCAAGCCAAAGTTCCTCTGTTTTCCTAACCCACTAAAAGCATGACTGCCCGATTCTGGAAACAAGAGTAAATAATCCTGTGATAACAAATACAACTCCAGAGAGATCACCATACACAGAAACAGATCCTCCTTTCTCCAGCACCTTTTTGCTTAGCCCCCTCCAAACACTGTCTATAAAGTCTTCAGCAGTCTCCCACCTCTAAAGCATCCTCTTCCACAGCAGCAATGGTTAACAAAAGAGCTTGACACCTCCATCATTCCCAACCTTAATAAGAGGATAAATAAAGGGCCTGAGAAAGTCTACAATGTATCCATCTTTTTCAGTCTTTTCCTCTTTTTTAAGCTGCTGGGCTCTTTTCAGAATGAGAGGTGTTTTTAAGTACAGCTGGTAGAGGAACACTGGAAATCTGTGCCAGGAGCTGTAAGAGAAGACAGGAATTTTGAGCTGGAAGGTGTGGGAGCCTTGAAAGGGGCAGAAGAGGGGCTCTGAAGCAGGGCAAGGGACTCTGTGGCGATGGGCTGCCAAATAAGGAGATATGAAGACACAGACGATGGTGACTGACTGGGTAAGCCTATATTAGTGACTATATTCTATATTATTGCTCCCCTTCTGTCTTCTGGGAAGATCTCTCCTGTGGGAAGCAGCCTGACAGAGGATGCGAGAGAGATGCAGGGTTTGCAGAGTGAGAAGGAGAGGCTGCTGAGGTAGTGGTGCATCAGGAGCTCAAGACAACAAGGGAGAGGGCTTTCCCTCCGTCCTGAACCCTCACACTTAACACCTGGACACCCATGATCAGGTCTATGCTTTGAGGATGCAGACAGAAGCCCTACTGGCAGCTCACCCCCTGCTCACACACCTACCTCCTAACAAATTCATCACCGTGCCCTGCACTGCTGCCACATCCTCCTCACAGAGGAAGGAAGAGCCATAAGCAACCTCTCCAGCATGTGCAAGCACAGCAGTACACTTGGAAACACCTTTCCTCTAGAAGTCTCCCAGACAAAACAAATGCCAAGACTGACAGTTTAAGTCTCTGCCTCCAAGGAAGAGGGGCTGTCCTCTGCACACTGAGAGCACTTTCCACCAGCTGTACCCACACTTTCTCAACAGTTTGTTCTTGTAGATTAATTATTTGCACTAGCAGATCTTTCCCACATGAATTTCAAAAGGTTGAGCCCTTCTGGGACTTGGATTCCTCCTATTACAAAGCAACAGCATCTTTTTAAAGAAATTAAAATAGCACTGCTAAAAGGATACAACTACCTCTTACATTACTACTTACCACCAAATGTATCTTTGGTGCCATTCCACTCAGTCTGGTTGGCTTACTCTGTGGATGATTTTTGAGCCCTTCCATCTTATCAATTTACTGAAAAGCCTTTGTTGTTGCTGCTGGTGGTGATTTTGGGTTTTGGTTTGGTTTGTTTGTTTTTTTACAAAAGCCCAACCAAAATACTTCACAGTCCATGTAATTCTGGGCCTTCATATGTTCCCTTCTCTGAAGTGGATAAAAAAATCAAGCATTTTGTTCTGAAGTAAGGATATCAAATGCCAGATAGACTTTCTGACCCAAAAACCAATTAAGTGATCCCAGGCTTTGCTTCCCAAGACCAAATTATTTAATAAGACTCAAGATTTAAACACATTTTATAAAAGCCTACAACATTATATACATACACACACAATATAAGATATCTCTCTATATTTATATAATAAATATATATAAACCATTCAGCCCTAAACAGGAACAGGGAAAACTTGAAAAAGCTTAATACCACTAATTCACTTCAGAGTTGTCTTATGGCTTAAAGAGGGTAATTCACAGCTCAAAGAAATTTACAATGAAACAGAAGCAGAGCTACTTTCATTCCCCATTTCCCAAGAAACAGTATTGCAGCTATATTTGCCAGTATTTATCATTTACACCAACTAACCAAACATCCCTTTTGGTTATAACTACCTGGGGTAAGATTTCACCACTTTTACACATATGACCCTCAGACTAGACCCAGTGGAGATACTACTTGAGGTTGCTCACAAAGGAATACTCTGCCTTAGCCTGCTTTGAAATATCTTTGTGAACTCTATTCCACAGCATGCTTTTGCATGTCTCCTTCAGTTTACTTCATTGATATGCTCTGCATATCAGCATCAGTATTCCTAAATTTGCCCTGTTCATGTAGAACTGATTTTAAGTCAAGATTTTATGCATCTATGCATATAGATGTCTATGCACCTATGTCACAGCTGTTCCATAATTAAATTGGGTACAATCAAATCTGATGGAGAAAGTATTACCAGGCTACTGAAGGTTAAATATTCAGAGATGAAATTTAGTCTCTTTAGCTTAAAAAACTATTCAGCTCAGAGACCATAACTTCTAAAATTAATCCAAATATTGGTAGATTTATTCATAAAAATAAATCTTAATTAAAAAAATAATAAAAATAGGCTGGATTAGCTGTGCTAAAATTACCTGATGTATAGATGTCTATACATGGCTTCAAGCTGCACCAGGGGAGGTTCAGATTCAGATTCTTCACTGAGAGGGTTATCAAGCATTGGAACAGGTTGCCCAGGGAGGTGATGGAGCCACCATCCCTGTAAGAGTTCAGAAAATGTATAGATACAGTGCTTGGAGACATGGTTTAGTGGTGGGCACAGTAGTATTGGGTAGACAGTTGGACTTGATCATGATTCTATGTGCAAGAAATCCTATACATACAGGGACCTCTGTTATACACTTTCTTTTGCATTGCTTATCAATATTCACTCACTTGTTCATATATGCATGTTCATTTGAAGCAACTTACCTTATTAGAGCTATTTTCATTACAGATTTCTTTTAATACCATCTCATTGTCATCAACTGGTCAGCCCCTAGACATGCATATGACTCCCATGGGTACCTACACAAAGAATCTAGAGTTTATGAGACAATGTCTGTACAAAGGCTAATGAGATGGGTAAAATATTAGTCTCCTTTGGTGCACCCAAGTTGGGTGCTGCATCCTCTACCCACAGCACAGACAGACACAGGACTAAGCCTTACATGGTACAGTGAATTCAGAGTGTGAGAAGAGAGAAAAGAGAAGAGGATTTGCCTTCTGAAACTGGACAGTACTCTCTTCAAGAGCAAGAACTGCTGCTTTTATTATCTGTTTTCAAAAATCTGCAGCTAAGAGGACTCTTCTTTTGAGCAGAACACTTAACAGTCCTTCTCCACTTGTACATACTTGACAAATACAAGCATATCACCCCTGAGGGTGTTTTGCCTTGATTGGGGTTTTGTTTGTTTGTTTATTTTCCAGAACAAATTATCAGAAATTTGTAAATGCCAACAGCTCTTCAAGTATGCTTGCATGGTTTTGTATGGTTTGCAGCCCTGCCTCCAAAGGAAAAAACACATGCACACAATTCAGCATTGAAAATATTTCACTCTGTACCAATGGCTTTTTTTCTTCTGAATCTCAAATTGTAATTGTTGGCACCAACTTTTCTAGTTGCAAAGTGAGCTGAACTATTGGAAAAACCTGCTGTAAGTGATCACTATACTGCTATCCACCAGCATGGAACTTACTGTCCCAGAACTATATATCTGAAGAAACATATCTTAATGTGAGAAAAAAGTATTCAACTACTTGCTCAACTGGGTACAAGCTTCACTGCAACACACCTTATGTTTTTAGTTTAATTTGAGAGGGGAAGATGACAACAGAACTATTAGATTCCAATGCTGCTTTCACCCACCTAAAACGTTATTTCAAGTTATTTCTCTGTGATTAATGCAAAGACTATAGAGTGATATGGCTTGAAAGCCTGATCACAGTCTGGAGAGTGTGAGCTTTTGTACATGAATAACAGAGAAATGAGAATCAGCACAGGTAGATCAGTGATTTTTCTACTTCACACATAGAATGAAGTGCTAATAGGTTAATTTGCAACTTGTTTTATTCTTATCCTTACATTTCTATCACTGATAAGCCAGTCAGGTGAGATCCAACTGCTTTACACTCTACTCAGAATTTCCATCTCTAATCTTGGGCCAGCTCAAATCAAACAACTGATTTCAGATTTTTTAAAACATCCCTAAAGGGTTTTGGGTTGGTTTTTCTTTTTTCAGTTTTAAAACATCCCTAAGTTTTGTAGCAGTCCAGTTGTATTGTGCAACTCCTAAACTGTAAATCTGCCAGTCTGACACTCTTTCACATCACAGCTTGTTCACAGTGTTTCTGAGGTGGGTACAATTCAATATGTGCTCAGGTAAAGTCCTTTATATTGCCAGGGATGTTAAAAGGATGCTTTAGCAAGACTGAAAATTCAGGTTGGATAGAGAAGCACATCAGTAGCAAATGCTTATTTGAAAAATAAGCATAGCCTTCTGTTGCCCACAATGAAAGCCTACAGAGCAAGTATGGTTATGGAGATCTGTTCTTCCACCCCACTATTGCCTAAAAGGATGAGTGGCAGATTTTTCATACTGTTTGGAATAAATGCCTCACTCCCCACAGACACCTATAATTTGGTATTATATTTCTGAAATGACTGCATGCAGCCTATACATCATACTGGAGGTAAGAAATGCTCCTGCTGCCTTGCAGCCCTACCACTCCACAACTCCCAAGAGACTTCAGAGCTTGGCACATCCACATCAGCATCCTCAGGTGGATGTTCCCAGAGGAATTACACTGCTGTGAGTGTGCAAAGCCACATGAACTATACAGAAACCTCCACAAATGTACATTAATATGGATTTTCTCTTTTATAGAGTGTCCTTCTGGACCCAGAGGTCACAGTCTGTCCCTGCTCTGCAGGGCATTGGGAAAACTATGCATCAGTCACATTCTACTCATTGTTTTTTCTTTTGCAGCACTTGCAGATATCCACTGGAGAATATGGTCATCCCAAAACACTGCTGCCTCCATTCTAGACAGTTATATCATTCATCTTTAGCTCTGTTAGTGCTTTATAAACAACTGGCTTATTTGCACAGGAAGTTGAGACAAATTAGGGAGATTGTGTACGAATGTTTCACCTGCCCTGGCTTTGACTTGTCATCCTGTCCTGTTATAGAACTGTGGTATTGAAATAAGCTACACAAAAAATATACACACTCACTGTTTCTTATCCACTTTTCTTTCCCCATACTCAAATAACTTTTCACAGATATGAAGAGACAAGCAAAGTAGAAAGTTGAAGTTGCCTTATTGTTTTTCCAGCACAGTATATAGCTGTCTGCCTCTGGACAGGTTTGGGGAGCAGCATCAATATGCAAAGAAACTCAAAGAAGGAGGGAATACTTGACTGCTCTATTTGTCACTCTGTCCTGAGTGAAACTGAGACATTCAGCCCAGTAAAGGTCTCTGACACCAAACCAAATCAGCAATGAAAACCAATTAAGATGGTTTCCCACACAAACCTCAGTCCTGCTCTTGGCAAACTGCAGGTAATTTGCTTAGAAGATAAATTTTTCTAGGCTGTCAATTCAGCATTAAAATGACCATCAAGGAAAAAGAGAAAAAAAAGAGCAAGTCTTAATATAGATGAGAGAGCTATATTGTCTGTAGGAGAACCAAGGTAGATGCTATCTATAATACTATTTATTATACTGTTTACCATTCCATAAAATCAGATAACAGGATCTAACTTCTCTTTTATCAGCCTGGTACACATCTACTTATTCCTAACCTACATTGGACAGAGTAGAATACAGTTTAAGAATTACTTGTTCTCATATTTCATTTATATTCTTGGAAGTAGGGGATTTTAGGCATAAATCTGCTGCTCCTGACACACCCGTTTCCTCTCTGTATTCAATCTGAAAGCACTCTTTATTCACAAATTACACACTGACATTTAGAGTTAAAACCAGGAACCTACCACAGCCTCATCACAGCTCTCTATTGCCATCTCCCCATTTCTGTAGCTAAATACACCCAGTGTGTCCAAGCAGCTATCTCATTTACCCTTCATTAAGTGGTAGAAATGACACAACAGGTGGATGTCAGGGTTTATCTATTACTTCACAGTTACTTGGTTCTGAATATTTAATCCACGTACTATGCCTTTTGGTAGGAAGAATTTAAGACAAGGCTTGATGGGGCCCTGGGCAACCTGATCTAGTGGATGGTGTCCCTGCCAGGCAGGGGGATTGGAACTAGATGATCTTTAAAGTCCCTTCCAACTCTGACAATTCTATGATCCTATGATCTAAGTCAGAATGATTCATCTAAGGAATATTTTCCCCTTGTGCACCTCTTTTATACCTAATTTCTTCTTTCCCCAAATCCCATATAATATTAAATTCGCCTGGATCACCTTATTAGTACATGCCTCTTCATAGCAGACTCTGCAACATGCTCACCCCTCAATTAATATTGATATTATCAAGCATCCCATGCTTGAAAGGTCTGAAGATGGCAATGGAAACTTTCTGTTGCAGGAACCAAAAACCTTAAGAGATACCTTCCTGAGGCCAAGATTTACTGAAGTTTGTAAAAAACCAATTTGTGCTAACCAGTGCAAAAGTTTGCATAAATTTCGATCAGTTTCTGTCAAATTTCCCTTTGTTATTGTTTTTCCTAGGAGTCATTCACTGATATCAACTGAGTTATGTTTCACACAGATTTTTGCTGAGAATTACAAACTTTCATTAAAACATGGAAGTTAAAATTCTTTTGATTTTTGTGTAGACTTGTACACTTGTAGAAAAAGCTCCACTTTCCAGAAGGCTATTGACAGCAGTCTTCTTTGCAGTTTGAGCTACATCCAAGTCCAAAGCACTGAGGATGATGACTCTGATTTTGACTCACAACATCAAAAAAAGTCAGTGTATTAAGTCAAGCACATGCTAAACAAGTAACTTTACATATCTGACTTCACTCTCTACAAGAATGAATCAGCTCAGCAGCAATCTCACATTGGTGGCAAGGATGATGCACAGCAATAGGTATCTTGCAAGTGCCACAGAAATGCATACAAGTTGCCTGTATTTATGTTTTACAACTGATCACAGATTCTGGAATCTGCACAATAGGAAGGTGAGCTGTAGGCTGAATGTGTTACACTACCCACACAATTCTCCCACCAACAGGGCTTTTCTCTTGGCTGAGAACAATAAATTTAGATTGTTTGGGCTACAGCAAAACTATTTTCAAGAACTGAAATGAGAAAAGCTTACAGCATTTAATTCTGAATATAGAAAAAGCGCCATCCATTAAATTTAAACTGACAGGACTCAATTCTTTCTGTCTCAGTGTTGTTCATTGACCCTTTCTTTGCTTTCTTGAAAAATATCCATGACAAATTATGGGAAGGGTTCAGAGAGGATTAAAGTGTAGTGAGGGCTGTATCCTGTGCCAGAAGCTTTAAAAAAAGGACCTGGGGCAAACAGAAAGAACAACAACTGCAAATCCACAAGCACATGTGTGATCAGCTAATGCTGGTTGATAGCCTAACATGGTGAGTATAAAGCAATCACAGTAATCCTGCTCCTGCGGTGACAAGGGTTACATGAGAGACTAACCATCAGTCACAAACCATCACTTCTGCACAAAAATTAAAGTACAATGGAAACAGGCTGATAAAAGGGAAATAGAGAGAATGACAGTGTGGAAAGATGTCCCTTTGCCTTATTTCAGATATTCATCTATAGGAAGAAAAGGAAGAAAACAACAGATGTGGTATCTGTGATTTCCTACTGCTGCATGAGTGCCTGAAGTGGCATGATAACATCTTCCTCTACCAGGAGTGCAAGAAAGGGAACACTGCAGACATCAGTTACTGAGTTCAACTAAATAGTACTAAGTTAATAAACTGATCTCTAAGTCACTGATATTTCTGTGGGTAGACAAGGTCAAAGTGTCTGTCCCTGAATTTATTTTCATCTATAGGCTCGGAGTCCATTTGACTCTCAGAGTTATTCCTGATTTCACTCTTGAACTGAACAGCAGGAAAACAAAACCAGACCTCTTTAATCCCTATCCCCATGGTTACTTGCAACTAATGATAAAGGATAGTCACAATGCATGTTTTCAGGGTTTTATCTGTCGTTTGACAACAGTTCCAGTTACCCACTGGTCAGACACACTAAAATTAGGCACTGCGTCAAGGTCTGGCTTATCAAAGCTATCACTCCTCTGTCATTGGGTCCTCTTGTCCACAGCTTTTGTAGAGCCACAGCAAAACAGTCCCCTTATCTTCTGTTGCATATACATAAGATGCAGCTACACTCATCAGCTAGTCACAGACCTGTGGCATGTGACAGAGGAGCTGGGCATGACCTTCAGCATTAAGATCACCCACTTCTATGCTCAGAGCAACATAGCAGCTCACCTCCCTTGGTGAAGAATCATGCTCCACAGGCCAACACAGAAATGGGAATGAACTGCCTCCTACCACCAACACTACCCCGATTCCATCACCGGTTCTAATTGTGATTCTCCTGTAGCAGCGTGAACTACTCCTACCATAATCGTAATGACAACAAAACATTTGAAATCATCCTTCTGTATTTTACAGGACTGTGAAAAAGATGTGGTTTCCTCCAAGCTATGCTGTCTTTTTCCCCCCCACTTCTTTTTCTGCCCCTTTTGGCTTAATATTCAGCTGTGGTTTTGATACATCCTTAGGATTAAGCACAACACATCTGGTTCCTCACTGGACCTGTTCATGACAATTTCACTGCCAGTTTCTAATGCTTCTTCTAGCAGCTAAGTTTTGTCCCTCGGTATGTTTTCAGGCTTCCCACCTGGCTGCGTTGTTGCAGTGTGTCCTGAAAGGAGCAAAATTTCCACTTGGAAAGGAAATTGGGCTTAGGTTTGCAACAGGTCACAATTTCTCTTCTCCTTTCTGAAAGAAAAAAGGAAGGACTCATACCACACATCCTACTTTTCCAAGATTTGCCACCATTTTCATGTTTCCCACAGAGAGAGCACTTGAAGAAGGAAGGCAATACGGGGGTGAGTTATTCTGAGGACCACCAGCATATCTGAGCAAGATCCTGATCTGGCATTTGTGAAGTGGCCAATAGATCTCTCTGTCTACAGATGCATACACTCAGAATACCATCCCATCCACTCTCCTTCCTCATTTTCCTTTCAGTGGCATTCCCATTTTTACTGTCACAAACTAGGTATCCCAAGGAGAATGTTACCAGGAAGGACCTTTGCAAAGCTGGTTCCTTACTTTACTGTCCATTAAGAATTGGGACAAAGCTAAACAGCATCAGAGATGAGTGTTGTTAAGACTACATTACCTTTGACAAGACCAAAAATAAAAGTATAATTGTGTGATTTTGCACATCAATAGACACAAAAATTCAGCAACCAAAAGGTCAGTGAGAGAAAGGGCTCATTTGCTTTCCTGTCACTTATCTCAGTGCTGGAGAAAATACATTAGAAAATTTCCCATGCAGTATTTCAGGCCAAATTCTCTACTGAAGTCAAGATTAGTGGAGAGTACTGGTTAAAAACAGATGACACCTTAGTATAGTATGTATGTGAAGATAAATATTTAAGCAGTATTTTTTCATACCTAGGGAAAGCTTGGCAGGACCCCAAGAAATGCTTCTGCAGAATCAACAAGTAGTAACCTCTGCTACCAGGTTTCGACTCAAGACAGATCAAAGCAGTCAGCAGACCCTGGAACTGAACTAACTGTTTCTAGGCTACAAAGTCTCTAAGATCATTACCCAACTCATGAAGAAATGATGAAAAAGTACTTTATGGAAGTTGCCTCTATCATTTGCACTTCTCTTCCCTTCTTAGAAGAAACTTGTTCAGACAAATTTAAATTACATTTGAGGATCTGTATTAGTGTCTCATTACATGAATTTCTTCTTCCCTATTATCTATATGAGCTGTGAACTCAGTGCCACTTTCTTTTGACACCTGGGAGATGAAGCTTGCATTTTAATAAACTTCTCTATGGAAGACTCAATTCACAAAATCCTCAGTTTACATAGGAAAAAAGCTAAAGCATGTTATTCTGGTTCATCTCAAACAGATGGGGAAACTCTCCAGAGAAAAACCCCAGTTGTGAACCTCCACTGCAGACCTCTACTTCACTCTGACATCAGAGGGATTTCCATGCAGCATATGTCTGCAGATAATGTAACAAAAAGTCTGCAATGCAGCTAACAGATCTGCAATGCAGGTCAGGATTTTACTTGCAGGGTGACAATTCAGCTTCACCATTCCCACCACAGAATCACAGAAACACTGAGGCTGGAGAGGGCATTTGGAGATTATCCAGTCCTACACCCTTGCTGAAAGCAGTACCAGCTACACCAGCTACAGCAGGCTGCTCAGGAGTGTATTCAGTCAAGATCTGAGTGTCTCCAAGGTTGGAGACTCCACAGCTTCTCTGGACAACCTGGGCCAGTGTTAGATCACCCTCACAGTACAAAGAAGTTAAAAAAAAAAAAAAAAAAGAAAAAAAAAAAAGGTTTCTCTATGTTTAAATTGTTTTTTTCCTATATTTCAGGTATTGCCCCTCAGCCTGTAGTCCTGTCACTGGACACTACTGAGAAGAGTCTTGCCACATCTTGTGTTTTCCCTTCCATCAGTATTTACATTGATAAGCTCTCTCCAAGCCTTCTCTCCTCCAGGCTGAAGAGTTCCAACTCTCTTGGTCTCCCTTCGTATGTCAGCTGCTCCAGTCTCTTAATCAGTCAGCTTCATGGTCTTTTGCTGGACCCTTTCCAATATGTCCCCATATCTTTTCTACTGGGGAATCCAGAACTGGACACAGCACTCCACATGCAGCCTCACCAGTGCTGAGCGGAGAAGCAGCTTGACCTGCTGGTGACACCCTTCCTAATGTCACCCTTCTTTGTTGCAAGGTCATATTGCTGGCCCATGTTGTGGTCCACCAGGACCTCAAGGTTGTCCCTAGCAAAGCTCCTTCCAGTCAGTCAGCCCCCAGTGTGTACTGGTGCACGGGGTTGTTCCCTGCCATAGTGGAGGACTTTGTACTTCCCCTTGCTAAACTGTATAAGGTTCCTGTCAGCCCAATTCTCTACCCTGAGGAGGTCCTTCTGGATGGCAGCACATCCATCTGGTCTACCAATCACTCCCCCTGTTTTGGGGTCTTTTTTCATCTATAAATTTGCTGAGGGTGCAATGTGCCACATCATCCAGGTCATTAATGTTAAGCAACATAAATCATAGTTGTATAAGCCATAATATAGCCATGCTGGGGGGGAAAAAAAAAAAAATCAATATTCGTAAAATATATTGAATCAGTTTGTGCTATTATAAGCTTTTCATTAATTACTGTACAACTGCTTCTAAAAGTGACATACAGAATGACAAAACTGAGTGTAACCTCACTTCAATTCAGAAAGAAAATGAAATGAGTTCAGAAAAAAAGAGGAATATATCTGATATTCTGCAGCAGCACAAAACTAAGGAGGCTGTATTCTGTTGATACCAATGAGTAATTTTTGTAAGAAATTAGGACAGTTTTGCTAGCACAAGAGCTGATGTGTCAGGATGAGACAATTATTGTATAACGAATCATAATGTGAAAAAGTGCTAAATAAATTTTTTTTTCCTTGAGAACCACTGCAATGAGCAAACAGGCAAAGCCTAAGCACACAAAGAAAACCCACATTTCAGGTCATGGCTTGCCAACACCACCCTCAGATGCTCAGAAGGTGCCTTGGCTGCCTTAGAATCAGCATTAAAGCAGTGAAGAAAAAGGGTAAAGAGTTCAAGGCTGTACTGATCTTCATAGAGCTTTTGTGAAAGTCCCTGGGCATTTCTCAGACAGGAATTCACTGTATCTAGCCCAGGCCACTCCGATTACCATATTACTCGACAGCACCACTCACGATTCAGCAAACACACTCTACCAACTTTAAGAGATTTATAACATTAATCAACAAATATGTAAATTTCAGTGTATGAGCAATGTTTTGAAACATCAAACCACATTCTCAGCTGCAGTAGAGGAGTATGACTCCATGGAAGTCAACAGTTTTATACCAATTCACACCAAATTTGGCTCATTGTATTTATACCACTGAACATGAATTCTTTTACTGAAGTATTGCTAACACTCTGGGTAGTTATGAGTGACTTTATAACAATTTAGGAAGCAAAGGAGCCCTCAAAAAGAGATACAGTGCCATAAGAATCAAATTTTCTCAACATCTCATCTTCAGAATAAAACTGTGTTTTAATTATGAATACCATTGTTCAGAATTAGGGCAGACTTTAATTATAAGTGCTACGAGAAGCCAGTAGGATAACAAGCATCTCTCTGATTCAGGAGCAGATATTATTGGTGACAATTATATGACAAAAAAAGTCTGTCTTGAGGTTCTAAGTACTGGGAATAGAAATGTTATCTTCATCCTAAAAACTGCAACTACAGGTGTTCCTACTGATCTAGATGAGGCTTGCACACATTATTTAGGAAGAAGGAAAATAAGATACTAAGAGTTTTCTAAAGTAAACACTCTTCAGTAGCCATTACTTAAAGGAAACAGAACTTCAAGTCTGGTGCCTTTTCAGTTTTGCTGAGAGAAAATTTGCTCTGACATGGAACTCTTAAGTGATCACATGAAAGAGGAGACAGATCAAAGGTATATATATATAAAAACCAGAAATAGACACAAATGGGGACCCAAAGTCCATATTCCTGGGTTAATTTCCACACCTCAAAATGAAAGCCTTTCCACCAAAAGAAGGACAAGATTGCTTTTTGCCAGAGTAAAAGCAGCACTGAGAGCAAATTTAAACTCCAGACCTGGCTTCAAAACAACTTGAGTCAATTTAAAAAGTTTAGATCAATTTGTAAAGTTCAGTTGGAAACCAAGTAACACATGATAGTTTTAGCAGTCATGCTGTGAACACTTCAGTAGATTCAGATCCAAAAATTATTGGAACTAAAAATAAATGTCCCAATCTGCAAACTACAGACACTGTGGCTCTGACATCAGCAAGTGCCGAGTACTCAGATGGATAGTGTGATAATTTCCAAATGAGACCTCTCTATTACATAAAATAGTTTCTAGAAATTGCCAGCAGGCAGCTTAACATGCAAAAACCAGATACAGAACAGCCATTAGCAAGTTATGTGGGTAAGGAGTGTTGACAGTTCACAGCAGCTTCACTTACCTAGATGTTGCTTTATGTCTGCAAAGTCACTGGTAGGCTGGGCTGAGAATTTCTGGCAAAGGAATTTCCAGAAAAATACAGCAATTCCCCAAAATCATTTTGCTTGGGGAAGCAAATGAGACAGAACCTTCATCAGAAAGCAGAGTCCAAAGAGACAGAGCAGGGGGTGCAACAAGCAGGTGACTCTCAGCAACCTTTAGCCTGGTATTAATAGCTTTCCTGTGGGAATCAACAATTCAATCCATAGGTTGGATGATATCAGGTATGGGGATGTTCAGTGTGTCCCAGGTAAATATTTAGTGTAGAATCTTTCTTGGGTTTCACTAAAACAAACAAACAAACCAACCAACCCCAAGTTTGTATTTCAATGCATAAATGGCTAGTATTTTCCCAAGACTGAATACAGTTTTCTCTCCAGATCTGTCATACACAATTAACTGGAGCTAAGTATCCCTTATTCTTCCTCCTTCAAAGCTCTTCACGTTTATCAGAAATGCAGGACACTAGGGAAGATTAAGCTCTTCTCCATCAACCTTAAGATTATTTTTCATTATTTCCTGATTGCTATTGTTGTTATTCACTTAAAAATATTCCTGAATTTTTACTTGCACGGTTTGTGGCCTGAAAACCAACCCAAATCTGTCCCTGAGTGGGTTGGATTGGATCTGGAGAATGTTTTACCACACCCTTCAGGAAAACACCACAATATAACAGACCACTTCACTTCATTGCCATCAGCCAGCCATTTAAAAGCAGACTAAACCATATAGGAATTTTCTTTAAGTGCCTTTTTAATGTTTCCTGCTCACTCAAATTAAAGAACCCAATATAAAGCTTCATCAATTGATTAGTCAAAGACTTTCTTTTTCTGACTGCCAAGAGTAAGAAAGCCACTATCCCATTTTCTCATTGAGAATGAAATATATCCTACAACAGTCTTAATTTAATAATGGGATGAGCAACCTGTGGCCCACAGGACATGCACAGACTGCCAGGACAATAAATCTCTTCGAGGGTCCACAACTGCTCCCCTCCTACCAAGTGTCTTTCAAGTGTAGACCGCAGGCTAGAGGAATAGGCCAGGTGGCCACCAGCCCCTTTCTAGTGGTATTTGTCCTGAAAGCCAGCTACACTCCTCCCATTAGGCAACACTCCCTGACAGCCAGTTCACATCAGAAAATCCTGGATCTCTGGACACAGCAAGACCACACTGGGGGTAACCATATGGCAGAAGGCATGGAGTCATGGAACACAATTAATTTAATCTACAAGAATAAGGCATGTGGTATGCTCCGAGGGTGACTAGGCATCATTCACAGTGTAATACCAGTGACAAATAGTAGAGTCATTAGAGTCAATTCTAGTACTCAAAGCTGCAGCACAAGCTATGACTTGTTTCTTACACATTTGTGCTTTGCATCTTTCCTACCTTCCCCACAGGACCACGTTCTGTAAGCTGCTGTGCCTCCTGCTGCGCTGCTCTGCTCTACTTGGGCCTTTCTTCCTAAAATGGCTCTGTCTGCTTGTGTGGTCACATATGACAGCTGCTTCACAGCTACAGATATGCCAGTTAGCCAGAAAGCATGTTAGCACTGCTCAGCCAGAGATCAGCTTCTCTGTCTCCTGTTCACTCCTTCACTGGGGTCCTTTTTTACCCTACCATCAGTTTTCACAAAATAGATAGGAGCTAAGTACCTTTGAGATGTCAATAATTCTGTTAAGCTACTGATCAAGTTCAGTTATGTTTAAAAAGTTAACAGAAAGGTTGACTGAGAGAGATCCAGCAACTTCCTTAGGACAGGGAAAAGTCTTTCTTAGGGAACCAGACTAAAAATTATGTCAACCAGAATTGCAAGGCATCCCAGTTTGGTAGGTCCCAGTCCCTCTGTGTGTTGGGGGCTAACATAGCCCATGTCATGGAAGCCTTGCACATCTGCAAAACAAATGCTTAGAGTTTATTAGGGTACAAGATTCAGGTGACATATCAGAGAAGTGTGGTCAAGGACAGGCATTGGTCAGTTTCTCAAAGCAGGAACTTCTTTACTGCAAGGACTTTGTTTATCCATGGAGCTTTAGCTCAAACTCTTGTTCCCATTTTGGAAGTGGATTTGTTCCCTGCCTTTCAAAGGCAGAGCTCTGTTAGGACACCCTCAGTCCATCTGAATTTCTCAACTTGGGTCTTTTGATGTGTCTGATATTTACATGGAAAGAACTGCTGGCTTTGCTTGAAATCAATAATACATCTATCCTATGAAAAACAAGACTGTGATATCAAAAAGAAAAAGTTCATTTCTCTTTCAACTGCCTGATAAAACACCTTCCTCTTGGACCTGTGTGGATATACGTGAAGAAAGTGAGAACACCCTTTGAACAGTAACTGGTATAAATCTTTCTCCTCTGATCATTTCCCCTCTGACTCATAAATCTCAATCTACCAAGAAATGAGTGCATAGCTCTCACAAAACATAAGATGCACCTAGAAGGGAGGCACAATTAAGAGAGAAGGGAGACAAATGATGTGGGAGCCATTTCCTTAATGAACAGAACACTTTTCACTTCCTATTTATCATAATGAGCATCAATAAACACCAGAAATAAACAATAGGTTTGAACAGAAAATAAATTTAAGTTTAATGCAAGTGAAGTGCCTTATAAGTATGGATTGAGAAAGATACTGAGAAGGGTAGGTCTCACAGGGATGGCTTACGTTTCAGCGTTTAGGGAAACCTGGATCTGCTGCAGATGGATGTCAAAACCAGGAAGAAAGTCTTTCACATTTTCAGCCTTGTACAGTCTTTTTGCAGAAACAAAAATATTTAAGGCAAGTGAGACTCATCTCTCATTTTTGTTTGTTAAAAAAAAAACAAACAAAAAAAACACCAAAAAAAACCCCAAAAACCAAGACCCAGAAGAAAATCCAATTAAAGAGGCAATAAACAAATACTGAGACACAAAAGGGAGGACCTTATTTTACCCCACAACTAGCCCCCAACTCCTGTTCTTCTGCAGTCATGATCATGGCTTTGTCACAGAGCATCACCTCTCTTTGATTTTCAAACCTCACATAATAGCTTAGGTAGCTACAGCCAAGCTTTTGTGCTGCCAAGAGAACGTCAAAATGTGAGAGGTGGCAAAGAAGGAGTCCTGCAGGTCCCTCTCCACCATGTGACTGGAGGAGGACTCTTGCTATGACTCAGGCAAGGTAGGAGGAAGGCAGGTTCATAACCCTTATGGCCCATAGATGTCACCTTGACCCACATGACAGAGGCTTGTCAGCTGACTCCCAATGCATGGTGCTGTGACTGAAAGTTTTTACTTTCGGAGCACTGGCAGCATCACCTCAGTCCTGCAGACCCTGTGGCCAGTAGCTGGCCTGCACAAGAGTTTACATTAACCATGACCAAACCAGTAATACAAGATTAGCTGCCAGTGGGATTTAAAACTTCCAAAGCAGAGCAGATGAGGAAAATAAAAGAAAACTGCCCTTGGAAAAGTAAAAAACTTTTGCAGTTGACAGAAGAAAAGCAGCTACTAAGGTAAGCAAGGGTGTTACTAGCCTCAAGCTAAGAGCTGGAAGTATTTTGATAGGTAACAGAAATTAAGAACCAATGAAAGAGTTCAATCTGCCTTTCTGGTTCCCAGGACATGCAGCCTCAGTATCACTTGGTTCAGCATACCTGTACAGGTACCCAGTAAGGCTTGTCAGGTACAGGGTGGAGGTTCTTGGCCTCATCTACTGATGGTTCATCTGCCTGCTACCCTGTTTTATCACTTTGGAAACACTCTCACCCCAAAACTCCACATGCTAGATAGAGTCAGTTGGACTACTCCATGATTCCAAATAAGCTTTCATGCAGGCCCTGGACTAGGATGGGAGGTTACACTGAATGTTTTGTCTCAAATGACCATCCCTATTTTTCCCCAGATGTCTCAGTCACTTTGTATCATGGGATGTCTCCCGCTACAAGAGTCAGCACAGCAGTTACATCCCGTAAGTACCACCACAGTCATATACACCAAAGCAAAGTCACAGGTCTCTGAACTCAAAACAGGGCTCCATCTCCTCCATACATTAAAACCAAAGGAGTCTAAGAAATCATGGCATCTAGGAGACATCAAATTTTCAGCTGGAGCAATGCCAACCTGGTGACTTGGCTCCACGTGACAGGCTCCTAAGAATCATAGAATACCTGAATCATAGTACCTGAAAGGGGATTATAGGGCAGAAGGAGAGAGACTTTTCTCCTTGCCTGATTGCAACAGGACACGGGAGAATGGCTACAAGCTGAAGGAGGAGAGGTTTAGGCTGGAGATTAGAAGGGGGTTCTTTACCCAAAGGGTGGTGAGGCACTGGAACAGGTTGCCCAGAGAGGTTGTGGAGGCCCCATCCCTGGCCGTGTTTAAGGCCAGGCTGGATGTGGCCGTGGATGACCTGGTCTAGTGCATGTGGCATCCCTGCCATGGCAGGGGGGTTGGAACTAGATGATCTTCAAGGTCCCTTCCAACCTCAGCCATTCTATGATTCCATGATTCTATGAATAGTCACAGCTGGAAGAGACCTTGAAGATCATTGAGTCCAGCCTTTGTCCCAGCCCTATCAACTCACTAAATGATTCCCTCTAACGCAACATCCACCCATCTCTTACACACCTCCAGGCAGCAGTTTCTCTTGTATCCTCTGGCATAAAGCACTTCCACAAACTTCTGGGTGGTATTAGGAGAAGAGCCTTAGGTGCCAGCTCAGCATTATCAAAATGTCTACTTAAGTAGTGCTGCCAGGGAGCAGTGCCCAGAAGCTAAAGCAGGCTGTGAAGTTACTACACAGTCTCCTTAAGAGCTCATTAATTACCTCTTAATTCTTACGGATACCAACATCTTTTATTACAGGAACCTCACAGATTGAAAAGCAGATCTAGGAAGAGAGCCTTAGTGTTGACAACACTGACATCTCCAGCCAACATCCAAATCACACAGCCCTGACAAGGCCAAACCCTCACCGCCTAGTACTCCTGGGCATCAGTCCACTGTCACTGCCAATGATGGTACATGTGTGGATGCAGATCCAGGCACAGCTATTCAAAAACAAAAGTGATCACAGCACCTGTAATTATGAACTTACATATTTGTGCAACAAAAGAAAGTGCATATAACAGATTTGTTGCATAAAGTGCAGGCCAAGAAGCTAATCACTTCTATGAGTCTAATGATATTTAGTTTTCCCGGTCTATAGGGGATAACCCATCTTTCTCCATGTTCCACTGTATTTGAGTGCAATTCAAACTGGGGCTTACCCTGCCTTTACTAGACAAATAGACTAAATGTCAGTGAGAATGGATTGTAAAATCTGTATTTTAGCACTGCAGTAGCATAAAGTGTCAAGACACAAACTAACCACTCACACAGTGCAATACTGCAAATGAAGACACTAAAAATTCTTTCAATTCTCTCTTCAGAAAGTTTTTCAACCTCATTTAGACCAATCTTGTGCTTGTTCTTGGTATCTTCAGAAAAGAGTAAAGTAAATGTATAAGAAAATCAAGACCATCACAATAATTTTTAATTACCAAGAGATCATGCACTGTACTACTTTGGGGTGTAGAGAGGAGGTTGGTTTCATTTGTTTGGTTTGGTTTTTTTGTATCTTAAAGATGGATTACTGCAGGAAAAGTGCTGGAATGATTGAAATAATCCCATTCCTCCTTTTATGCTTAAATGCGTTTCAAGCTTGTATCGTGATGTTGAACAAAATCAAATAGAGATCTCTTCCCAATTTTCCAAGCTACAGAACAATAAGTACTGCACAGTGGAAAACAAGATCTAATACAAGAGGTGGCAGCTGGGATTTCATGCTGCTTATATGTACTCACATAAAAAGATATGCAGTCACAAGAAAGTGTGACTCATCTGACACTGGAGAGACATTTTCTTTTTAACTATACATGAAAGGGATAGTATTGCCATGCACTGCTCTAACAGCAGTGAATCAGAGGCAGTCAGGGAGTCACTCCATTTTACAATCTGTGGCAGTCATGTTCGAAAACAAGGCTTGGTTCTTCTCTCTTAAATCAATTTATACATGCCCAGAATTGCCCCACACATTCCCTGAGATCCAGCCACAAGATGCCCAGTTAAGACATGCTGGACTGGACAAGTTATAAAGTGCATTTCATTCCCCAAAGACAACAGGGCAGCAAGATCTCTCACTAGAGCCCAATACACAGGAGATAAGGAAAGCCCACATTTGCAATGCATTCACTGATTCTCAGATAGACCAGGTAAACACCGTCAAGGAAGCACTTGAACATCACTACTCACAGAAGACCCTGATGAATCAAACATGTGACTTACTCTACAAGACATGTTGCTGCCTCCTAAGTCCCAGTTAGCACCATAATAACAAGATCCCAAAGTGAATAAAAACACCTGTGCTTTGATTTTCTCATCTTTAGAGACTGATTGCAGTGTACTCTCCTATCTTCCACTCCTCAGTATAGCTCTTAAACACACATGGGGCTTCCTTTCTGCATAAAACTGAACAGTTACAATTTACTCTATAACAAAAATTTGTTTGGATTTCAAGCTATAAAAGGCCCCCAAAATGCCACATTGTAGAGTAATTTCTATGCTGAAGAAATATAAAGGTTCTGTAATGTTTATAAAGCCATTTAAACTGCACTAGCAAAACTACTTTGCAAAATTACATTTTCCAACTCATCACTCCTTAACATGCTATATATAAGCTCACTTCTTCCAAGAGTCACCCCTACTCACATAATCAAATCATGCCATTTGAAACTCTGACATTATTTTGTCATATAAAATGGTTGGAATTATCTTGATGATGGCAACGTAAAGGACTGTAGCTATCCAGAATTTGTGATGAGAAGTGAAAGCTGAAGAAGAGTTAGATGTCTTGAAGTTATAGATTTTAAATATCAGAGACAAAAAGTGTTTAAAAGCCATTAAATACCACAGGTCATCATAACAGGAGGAAAGACTTGTCTTGAATCATTTCAATGGAAATATTAAAGAAAATGGACTATGGAATTACAGGATTTATTTACATAGACTGACACAAGCTCTCTTTATGGTAATGTTTTTAAAAGTCAAGCAGTATAAACAAGATATCTGAAATTACTACCAAATATAATAAGTACCTTTAAAATAAGGATTATATCAAGACTGACATAAGTAAACACTTGGAAAAAAAGCAATTCTGCCTCTCACTTTGCTTTTGCTGGGTGCACCAATTTCCACTTTTGATCAAACACCCACTGCATGCACACAGCTTCTCTATTTTACCTTATTTTGAGAAAATTGTTTTCAGAAAACATGCCTCCAAGAAACATCTGACAACTGTATGTCCACATGATTAAATAAAACAGAGGAAAACCCAGCAAGAGATATATCACACACTTTACAAGAGCAACAATCTCTTGCTTGCAAGCCCCTGGCCAGAATCCTTCTCTTTGACAAAATTAATGCTAGACTGTTCTCAAGGTATTACATCAACAGCAAAACGGTTTAGCTCTCCCTTGCGTCAATAAAGAACAGATCTGAGCTACAGTGCAACTCTTCATCACTAAACTGCTTCCAAATGAAACAATATCAACCTTCAAAGACATTTTCCTATAATGAACTGGCTTTGCTGACCATTTTGACTAGTTACAGTGTTTACATCTATCTAGTCCATGGTCTTTTAAGAAGGCTAATGAGGTTTGAGAAGTGACAGATGAGCCCAGTCAGTATTATTTATGGACCTCTTTTTTCACTCTTGTTCAGCACAAAGACAAACAGCATCACAGAATCCTTCAGTATCAACTTGTCCCATCAACCCCAAGCTGCAAACTTAATCTTAAAAAGACAGCCTGCCAAGAATAAACAAAGTAAATCCATATCTGTCAGACCTGAAAGATGCTTTCACCAGTGCCTCTGGACTGTCCACCGGTGGGAGTTCATCTGCTAGAATTTCTTCAGGAGGTCTAGGGTCACTGATGATGGTTGGCTTTGGCCTTTCCTTAAGGTTACCAGTAAGGCCACCAATTATGGTGTTCCACAAGCAGTTTTGTGATTTAGAGCCTGCAAAAACAAAGTATGAGAAGGAAAATGAACTCATTTTCTCAGCTGTCTGGAAACAAAGATGCTCTGTTATACCTCTGCATCACCACATTTTGGGATTAAGCCTGAAAACCTGAAATAAAGCTCAAAGTGGAAACAAGCACGAGTGTTGCTCAAATCCGAGACTGCAATGCTTCCTATAAAAAGATTTAAGTACAGAACATAGTTTTCACATGTTGATAAAAACCATCCTCTCCTCATTATACTTACAGCTTAGCATGTATTGCTGGGGCAGTGTTTTAAACTGAAAAAACTCCTTAAAAAAAAGCAGACCCAAACAAATAAATTGAATAGTAATAATTGACTTTTTTAAACTGAAGTTATAGGGGGTTAAATTAGAGATATCACTGAAGGACTAGTATCAGAGAACACAGTTCTGTTGAAACTTCAACTTTTCTTAGTAGATATTCAAATGCCAAAACATTTCTATTGATTATCTTTTTACATTTATTTAGATGTATCGCCAGGTGCCTATTGCTTCTCATTCAGAGAATCCATCCCCATAGAATCGTCACAGTTGGAAGGGACCTCAAAGATCATCTAGCTCCAACCCCCCTGCCTGGCAGGGACACCATCCACTAGATCAGGATGCCCAGGGCACCATCCAGCCTTGTCTTAAAAGCTTCCAGGGATGAGGCTTCCACAACCTCTCTGGGCAACCTGTTCCACTGTCTAACCACCCTCATAGTGAGGAACTTCTTCTTAATATCCAACCTAAATCTACCCTCCTCTAGCTTACACCCATTTTCTGTCACTGCCTGACCTCCTAAAAAGTCCCTCGCCAACTCTCTCGGAGGCCCCCTTCAGATACTGGAAGGCTACAATAAGGTCTCCTCGGAGCCTTCTCCTCTGCAGACTGAACAATCCCAACTCTCTCAGTCTGTCCTTGTAGGAGAGGTGCTCCAGTCCTCTGATCATTCTCATGGCCCTTCTCTGGACTTGCTCCAGCACCCCCGTATCCCTCTTGTAATAGGGGCTCCAGAACTGGACGCAATATTCCATCTGTAAGTCTAGTTACACTGACAAAATACAATAGCATCCTTCAGTCAGATCTCCTCCTCCCTGCCTTTGGAGAAGAGAATATATAATTTACATTTCATAAAATTCAAGTATCTGTTTCACATTTTCAAAAAATTTCCAAATGGCTTCTGAATAAACTGGGCCCTTCTGAAAATCCCAGTGATACTCCCATACTGCACACCTGTGTCACATTCTAACTTACAAGTATTATAGGAGTTGTACATGGATGAGACAACAGATCCCAAGAAGAGCAGTTAAGTACTGAAATACTGCTTATTTCAGTAAAGAGACTGCCCACAACAGAGGTGCAGCAAGTATTTATCTTAACTGGATTCCGAAGTTACAAGATGTACCAACTCTGCTGGCATTCACTCTCCACTGGGCTTTTTATCAATATGCAAAATCTAAAACAGAAAAAACAACCCCTGATAGATGGGATATTTCTGAAGTCAGCAACTGAGAAGAGACTGTACAGAGAAAATTTTCAAATCTTTTCCTGGTATTCAGATTTAAATGTCCAGCAGAGCTAATTAAGAAGCAAACAGTAGACCCTTAACACATAGGGATTAAGGTTGACTTCTTGTTGCAGCACACACAAAGTATATAAGAGAAAACTAAACAAAAGAGCAGTTCTCCTGTCTCCTGAGAATATATCTCAAGAAACTGCCCTGTTTGAAGCAGCAATATCTGCTGCTACAGAGAGGTGATGGCAGCTTTATTTTGCTGGTTGTCTTAAGTCTTGATTTCACACAGTCTAAATGGTGCAGACAGAAGATGAGCAATACTCATTCATCTCCTCCACTACAAAATAGTTTTCAGAGTACCTCCCAGCTAATTAGGAAAGCTCCATACTTGTAGGCTTCTCTGCTTTTAATTGTCATCAGCTATTTAATGTGCAAGGACCATACTGACCCATATTTAGAGATGGCCTTAACATCCTGCACCAAGTTCTGTGCTACAATAAGTAGAAAAATTACTCCTCACACCAGGTAATCCAAAGGCAACTAATATCTACGCAACAGCTGTAGAAATAAATACATCAATAAACCTTTGTCTTTCAAGGACTTGTGATATTACAGCAATACATGGCTGTTTCTGTTCCTCAGATCACCACCCAAATCTCCCCAAAGGTCTTAATTTTACTTTGATAGGTAAGCATTTGTTTCTGACTCTGTAAGGGAAAGTATAAAGGATGCAAGAGCTTTAAATTATCTAATCATACACAGCATCTGTGATAGAGCCAAAAAATATTGTGATTCCCTATAATATGTTGCGAAGACCATTTCTTGTGCAAAATTATGGCATATTCAGCACAGCTGGGAACAGAAGTTTACCAGTCACCAAAGAAGAATAAGTTGTCATCCAGCTACACATGCCTTTTCTTTCTTTAGTTTTCTTTAAATTATAACAGTGCAGGAAAAACAAGTGCTTGTTTCAGTAAATATACACGAATATCTCTGCTCATACACCTATACCTTTTTATCCAGTGTGCATATCCATCCCATGCAGCCTTCCCCTGTGATCAGATCTAGGATGTAGACACAGATCTACTTGGCTCTTCTGAAGATCAACAGCAGCAAATCAGCCAGCTGACATAACCAAGCTCACCAGAGCAATGCAATGGTCACCTGACCTAGCCAGTGTTCAAACTGCCCACAGTCATGCTCAGGTGAAGAGTATTTGGCAAATGATTGTTTCACTTAACAGACCTGCCTGAGCAGACACCAGCCAGGAGCTTCCAGCTGCCTGAAATGCTGGAAGTCTGATGAATTTTGATCCCCACAAAGACTGATAGCACAGTGGTACTTTTAGCAAGAGGATGTAGTGAGATACCAGGCACGTTAGCTGTTGCTAAAGGCAGTAATAACATCTTAAATTCAAAGTCTCCTAAATAGACTGGAATTTGACAGGTAAGAGTACAGGAGATTGAGTAGCCCCAGCATTGAAATGACTAACACAACTCAATTTTAATTTCAAATCCTTGTGAATAAGTGTAAACATTTGCAAAAAAGCTACTCCCTCATTTTATTGTGCCCTGTCAAAGATGATTATAACTGAGCTAGAGGCAAAAGCAAAATAGGTTTAGATGTTATCATTCAAAAAACCAAAATTTGTGTAGGTGTTATCATTTAAAAAGCAGAACTCTGATTAAAGAATCTGTGGGCATGCATTTAAGTACTTTCATATAGCCTGAAAAGATTCTTACACTGGCTACCTAGAGCACCAATACCCATACAACTATTGTTCTCATTGCCTCGCTTAACAACATCAGCAGCCTTTCCTTCTTAGCTCCTGAACTAAAGGCAAAAGACCTATGTGCTCCAGAGAGTTGCAGACAACAGTTAGGATATACAAGGCTCATCTAGGTTTCTGTAGGTTATCTTGTGTTTGGTTGCATGTACAGAAATTTAGATCAGGTAAATCAAGTCAGCCAAAATGGTTATGGTTTGTTAAGTGTTCCATGACAGCCCAACTGTGATCCCACTGAAATCTCCAAAGGTTTTACTATTGACCTCAGAGCTGTTATGGAGCAATGGAAATCCTCTTCTCTGTTGTCAAATTAATAATTTGAGTGAATGTGAAAGGCACGAAGCAGGAAAGACATCCAGCCTCTGGTTTGTGACTCAGACACAAGGATAACAATGATAATCCTCTATGACTTCAGTTATTGCTTGAATCATTGTCCTCAAATACAGCAGCTTTTTCTGCCATTCAGTCAGGATGTTTTTGAATGTTTCATTTGCATCCCACCTTTGTTCAACAAAACATGGTGTGGTAGAGTATGTTATAGTACTCAGCATAAATTTGGGCATCATCTATTTAAGTCCATTAGCACAGCAAATGCCTCAGACATTTCCCTCCTTTCCATGACACATTTCTTATTTAAATTTTCCTACCCATTCCCACCAAGTTTCTACTTTATTAATGATATTAATAATACTCTATGAGAAGCTAGCTGGATCACTAAATCATCAACCTGACTCCCAGACCACAAAATTTAACTCGTAAGAGTGAGGTCTGGTTTACACTTTGAATCATCTCCGTTGATCACTGTATTAAGCCTCTGTGATGATTTCCCAATCAGGCTTATCTAACTGTTCCTCTCTGCACTGCATTTCTGTTACTGTCAAATAGCCTGTAGCCTTGATCTCACCTCCAAACTTAACCCCAAGCAGCACTGAGTCATACAACAGGGCTTTATAAGGGGGTACCCTGTGTTTTCATTCAGCTGACAGCCATGCACAAGTCTGTTCTCTTCCATGTAATGCCAGTTACTCGTAACTCAGACTCGGCTACCTGGCTCACAGGCAGGATTAAAGCAGGAACAGAATCTGGTTGTTCCTGGGTCTCAGACCTACACCCTGTACCCATTTTGACAAAACTCAAGTTTTTAATCAATGTCAGAATCAAAACTGAAATGCCTGCTCAGTTCCAATTGTCACAACATTGTGCTTGACCTACTTGTCAGGCAATATTGCAGCATGAAGTCCTCTTAGCCCAAATATCCAAGATTAAACAGTACTTGGGTTGAATATTCCAACTTTGTAACGAGGTTTCAGGAACCATAATGGAGAAAAGGCAGAGTGATAAAGAACTTGAAGATACTTGCATTTACATTTACAACCTAAGTCAACAATAAGGAATGCCAGTAGAATTTTCTCCCAGTCCTGTTCAATCTACTTCATGACCTCATAAGTCACCACATGCAACACATTTCATAGCCACAGACCTTCTTTCTGGCATGATGCACCTTGGCTCGCTAGGTGAGGTACAGCATGCTCAGAGTGCCATCCTGTGACTGTGCCAAATACTGCACCAGAGATGTAAATTGTTTTGGTGTTCTGTTCCACACCACCCATGAAGATGGCAAATGCCTCCTTTTAGTGATGAGAAGCGGATTTTTGCCTGCTAAGTGATCACAAATCACCATAAAATGGCACGCTTTATGGACAGGTTTTCCTATCTTCCTTTTCATTCCTACAAGTTTTGTCATGGTTTTTTTTAATAATTCATATGGTCAAAATCATGGTCAGTTAGTGCTACATTACTAGATGCATCCCTTTGTTTTGTTCAAACTTGAGGCACTTATTTCAAATCCTAAGCTGTGCCTTCAGTTCCTAACCTTTCTGTGTGAAGCAAAACATGATGGAGGAGCTATCAGTAAGCTTTCATTACAATTTTCATACAATTTTCCCAAGGCTTGACCCAAATCTCTTTGTAGCTACTGTAGCCAACTTCAGCTGGCTTTGTGACACTTATGTTGTCAGAACCTTTTATACTTGAGACAACAGCAAGGTCACAAAGCCTTTCATTTTTTTTTATAATTTGCATCAACTCCACTCAATAAGACTGAATTTCTGTAAATGACTTCCAGCTAGGTACTGTGGTTTCTCAGTTCAGTACTGTAAATGAACTGTACTAACAAAGTGGGCATAATAGGAGGTTAAAAGACTTACTGACTGTCTTTATTCTACAGTAGATACAGAAATCAACCAGCTAAAATAATTTTTAAAAAGGCTACTTACGGACAAATCTTGAAAGAGGTCGTGCATTTTTGTCACCTGTCTCATTTGCAACTGAAAGGAGAAAACAGAGAGAAATAAAAAGCACTCAGATTTAAATGTTATATTAAGATTAATGATAATAGCAACTTTCATTCATATCAGGGAGAGAAGACTGTTCACATTAACAGCAGTTAGATATATACACAGATACGTAAATATTTTTTAATGCCACCAAATATATTACTTTGGATGTTTGTCTGACTGGTTCAGTTTGACTTTCAAAGTCAGGAGGGCACCCCACAGGCACCTGCAAACATTGTCTTGTCCCACATGAGTTGGATAATTGCTCAGGCAATAATATTCAGGCACTAGCCATTAATAGTACCCAGTATATACCTACCAACCATTAATAGTACCTATATATGATCAGTCATCCTGACAAATTCTGTTTTATATTGGACTCGTTTCCAAGTCCTAAAGAAAATGTCCTTTTCCCATGAGTACTGTAAGAAAAAAGTAACATTATTCCTCCTCTGTAATGAAACACACTAGCAATTTTGGAAGCCCTTGTGTATCATTTAACAGCAAATTAAATGAAATTTAAGGATCTGTGCAAAGGAATCTTCTGACATTTAGAAGTGCATAAATATCACCTAGGATAAAAACAGCCCTGTACAAGTCCTATATTTTTCTCCCTCAGATTCATAGTGGCATAGTTCTTAACATTTGTGTGACCCAGCCAGCAGGCAGTTAGTGCAGAACATAAATGACTTTTTGGGATTCTCACAATATTAAACTGAAAAAAAAAAAAAAAGAGGAGAGTTAAAGGAAAAGAATTACCACCCATGACATTATTTTTTTTTCTTTTTGTAGCTAGAATAATCATGAGGCACAGCACTGATATACACATAGGGAGGAGAGCACATAAGTGCACACAGACATCTTGCCAGTTCTTTGCTTTCATTAAAAAAATCCTCTTTTCTAGAGATCAGATCAATCAAGCTAAGAAATACCACAAAAGTATGCAAAATATGACCAGAACTGAGACCAACAGTTTCCTACCAAGATCATGGCAACTAAATTATAACAGAGTTTTCAAAGCCAGAAAAGACTTTTGGTGAAATTTAACTCTTCTGACAAGCCTTAAGGTTGTCAGTTTAAGTTTGGCTTTACTTAAGATCCATATCCAATGTCACTCCAGCTTTCCCTGTTTGCTCTCCAATCTTTTTACCTGTTGATCAAGGTGGCTCCAGTGCCCATTGTAGTGCACAGAGGGATTAAGAAACCACTGCCTCCGTTTTCTCCCATTAGCCAGTAGATGGTGCCCTTAAAACATCAGTGCCTCTCCATCACCTCGGGGGACCGGCCAGGCTTGCCCGAGTGCCCTGAGGTCTCCCAGCTGCTACAAGTCACCCTTTCCTTGGCTTGAGTCCATCACGGGTACCTGCAGTACAAACTCCAGCTAAATAAGCCCTCCCTGGACAGTACATGCAAAGACGCTGGAGTGGCTGCACAGAGTCAGGCAGGTTCATAGCAGTTCCCGTTCTCAGGGTCAAATCTGGCTCTGCTTGAGGATATGGCATGGTAAAGGAGAGGCAGCAGCATCCTCCACAGGGTAGGAATCAAAAGAGTTGGACCCAGTAAGACCAAAACCGTGCCAGAAAAGACTGCTATAGCCAATATGTAAAGGTCAAGTGACCAGGATTTGTCTTTAACTCAGTGATGACATCTTGCCCAGGCTAGGCTAAGGGATCAACCTGCAGGACTGGTCCCTTCTAGGGTCCTAGGTATCTCTCTATCACAGCAGAGCCCAGAAAAATTCATAACATACACCACGTCTAAGTTAGAACATCAAGTGAACTATTAGGTCAATGAGGAAAGACCCTGTTTTGAGGGCCTTTCAACTGCACTATCACCTGCTTTACAGTATTTCCCCCACTGTGGCAACAGATAGGATGCCTGGGTCACCAGGGGCTTCAGGTGTACACAAGGTCTCACACCTTTGTGCCACCCTCCAGCTGTATGTTGCAACAGGAGTTTTGAAGCATTCCACCCAGCATCTGCGACTGGGCAGCTCAGCTCCCAGACTCACAGCATCCAACAATATCAAATGTCATTCATGCCCCCAAAACCAAGCATTTTCCAACTCCAGGCTGCATAGGTTTGGTTTTGGTTGACAGTGCTTTCTAAACATCAGGCAGTGCCACATACAGAGTCATGACCTTCCACCTGGCATACAGACACAGAGAGCAAAGGTGCAAGCAGAATAGCAAAGCAATGACCAGGACAGAAAACACTGGGGATGCTGAACCTGCATTGCCAGCAAGATTCCCAGTACAAGTGAGTTAATAGCTGCCTAGCAATTGTCTGGGGCCAGTAAGGTGTGTGCATAGGTGAGAACTCAGGTTTGTTTTGCCCTAGAGTGAACAAGGGAAGCATTCAGAGGCAAAGAACATTTCTGTGTTTGCTCTCTGTAAGAACCTGAGAAGAGTTTACTTGAAGCAGCTTTTACTGCATATATAGCCTACAGTTGTCTTATGAGAGTCTTTGGAGACACAAAGACTAACAGACTGATGCACATGATACATGTAAATGAGAAAATACTTTTTCTCCACATGGCCTGCAATCTTCTCTGCTCTCTGTTTATTTAAGTTTACTAATAATAATAAGCTTTGGGAAGAAAGTAGGTATAAACTAATGAAGCAGCAGAAAGAAGCTGAATCTCAGAGAGCAAGTCACAGCCCACATCAAAAGATGATTTCTGGTATTTCCAAAGATTTCCTGTACTGTTATCTCTTCAGACATGCTTATTTTCCAGCCACTCTACCCTTGTACATTAAAGTGTAGGCTGATTTTCAGCTGATGCTGAGTTTCTGATTAGATAATACTATAATCATGAAAACTGCAGATATTTACTTCACATTAAATGAGTGGGACCTTCTTCAGTTTCCATCCCACCAGTTTTCATTGATTTTTTTTTTTTCTACTAAACCATGCACATTTGAAGTTATTTTCCACTTGAGCCTGGAAGCAAGTAAATCTTGGTGAAGGGTATAGCAACATGCAAGTATGTTGTAAGCAACTTGTGTTCCTTCAGAAAGACAGATGTAACAGGTAGGAAACGTTGTCCTGTGCAACTACCTTGTTAGAGCAAAACCATCTGCACTGTCTGTTCTCCCTTGTCCATGTAGATAATATCAAGCCTAGCCAAATTTCCTCCATTTCAAAAGGCTCATGTTGCATCATAGATGCCTGGAAATCTCAAGAGCCACTCACTGCAATAATAAAAATATCTTCAAAGGCACGATCTGTTCTTTGATTAACATGGATCACTCATGTGCAAGTTCATTGTGCACCCACTGCCTAGGCAGGCTTCCTATTTTCAATGTCTGCCCTGTTAAACTATTTCCTACAGCATGACACCTTTTTTGTACAGAAGGTATCGATTTCACCAGTACACCCCCTCAGCCAATTTAGCTTTCAAAGATCCTTTGTCAAAATGCTAGTACAATGCAAAGAAAAACACACCACTTTGTAGTATTGACTCATCAAGACTGACAGACAATAGCACATCATCTATATTTTACCATTAAGCAGCTGAGAGGCTGAAAAAAGAAAGACAGGTATTTTTTTACCCACCAGTGAACACATTCTTCCAAGGAGACTTCTTTTATTTTAATCAGCTAATGAGCAGATGAGCTTAACTATACATTTCACACTGCAAGTGAGTTTGTCAGTGTTAGAAGAGGAAAAGTACATTATATAAGGTGAGAACACATACATAGATAAATTTATGTTGAACACATAATCAGAATAAATTCTGCTCCTGGATTTGTCTTTTTCTTTGCCCCTTCAATGCCATATATTTCAGACAACATTCCTTGGAAGGGGGGGAGCACCAAAAAACCCACAACTTTTGATTGCCCTAATATGTCTTCTCCTGGTAATCTTTTTCTTCCTGAAACAACTCTGTCTACTTTTTACAGGCAAATCAAAGATCACCTCTAGAAACTCCAGCAGGTTTTGCTCTCAAAGACTATAATGACATTACATGTTTTATAAACTTACTAAGCTCAATCTCAAAAGCATCTTGTTTTTCATGCTTACCCATCTTATAATATATTATGAGAATTTGCCAGAACTTGTTGGTTATGACCTATCACTTAACTTGTGTCAATTTATATCAATTAATTCCTGCACCAGCAATCTCTTTGAGCTGAAATTTTTTTCTGGTGCTTAATCCTCCTGTGACTTGGGCACGAAAGGCTGAACTTCCCCTTTTCACCACTATTTTAGGGACTAAACATGCCATGACCATCTAGTTTTGCTTCATAGAACAGGTAACTTTATATCCCCTCCGTGACTTTACTGAATCTCTTCAGTGTCATTTTCTCACAGGTACTGCATACTAACTTTAGGATGTCTTATTCTTGTGTTCTGTGACACCCTCCTCATACAATTAACAGACTCTCAGATCATAGCAGAAGTTTTTGTTGTCAAGTCCTCATCTGCATGATCTTCCACTCCACACTACTTAATTTCAGCTCTTGCTGTTAGCCCCACACTCTAGGTCACATGGATCTTATTGTAAGATATTCAGATCCTTCCCTGTATCAGCAACACTCTGTGTCATCAGCACTAATTATCAGCACTTTCCTTTTTTCTGTGTAGCAGTCTATCAAAATTCCCACACAAAATCAATCCCTGCACAGGGATGTGAAGCACAACAGTACCAAAGGAAGACTTTCCCAGTGGCTTTCTGACCCATTCAGAAGCTAAGGTTCCTCATAAGAAAACCTGTTCTTGGGGGAATTTTGAGTCCAATAAGGGGACCAGAAAAGTCTCAGACCAAACAAATAATGTCTCATACTGAGGCAAATTCTCCTACTGGAAGTTTATATCCAGCAGGCAGTGCACACATTACTAAGTCAGAGAGTATTCCAGACTGCTTCAGAGTCAGTCACCAGAAGAGTTTTCTAGAATGTCAAACCCCAGGACCATGCAGGAAACACCAGCAACTTAATATGACTTGAAATGCTTGTACTGTAAACATCAACAGTACAGGTGGTATAAACACACCCTATAAAGTAAATCATGAGAGTCACAAAGTTAAAAGAACATGCAGCAACCTTTTGCTGATACAAAATACTGGATGACTTGGCTGTCTCTTTGGACTTAAGAGTCTACTTAGTTACTGCAGTTAAGTAATAAATCACTTACACAGATGGAAAAGGTATAATATGGGTCTCCTGGATATACCCTGAAGATCACAAAACTCATTGAAAACAAGAGCTGTTGAAAATACTTCTGGAGGGCAAGAAATCACAATCTTCATTTACAAGTAATAACCAAGAGGAACATGTCACCCAGCATTTCCTGAAATTACTCCTAATGGATTTTTATTGCTTCTGTTTGCCTGGCAATAATATTGTACCCCAAACGTTGTCCTTCTTCATTAACTGCAAGAGGCATACTGTGTACACTGATGATTAATTTTCCTCATAAATGGATCCCTACACTGTAGGTTATTTTCACATGGGATGGGAAAGTTGCCTCTGCAGTGAAAAACACTGTTTCCTCAGACAACTGAAGACAATCCCTACCTCATTCTTCAAGGACTCTGACTCCACACAAAAATATCAAAGCTCCTGCATCTCATTGACAGCTTTCAGAAGGGTGTGTCCAGGGGAAATGTAACAGAGAAATAGGTACAAAATATCTGAGTGAAAAGAAGAAACTATTCAATACTCTACTGAGCATCAGCCAAATTTTATTTAGAGGCAAAGACACAAAACACTCAACTTGTAAACTCTGGTACTGTTGACACCTGAAGACTAGAGAGGCCCCGATTCTGGGTTTTGGAGATGGAGGAAAATAGAAGTAAACACCAGCAAATGCCTGGACCAAAACCACCTTTCTTGCACCAAGGCCCATATTAAAAATACTCCTAATCTGACCTCAAAACTAAGATGCAATCTTGAGTGAGGTATTCAAAGAATCAACATATGTTCTATAGACTGCATATCCATCAGCTTTCCAAATCCACAGAGCAATGGCTCCAGTCACAAAAGCTCCAGGCTGCTCTCAATTCCCAATCTCTTCAAACATCAGTCTTCAGAGTCCAAAGAGCATAGAGCCCCTTTGCCTCTCTGACCATAGACACATACACATACCTCAGGCACACTTGGTCTCCAACAGTGACCCATCATCACTTGCTGAGAACCTGAAAATAGCTACCAGAAATGTTGTGGATCAGGAAATGATGGAAGGGGAACTACACAGACATATAAAACTTCTCCATTGCCATGATGACAAAGCTACCTTAACTTTTGACTTCTAGAATATGACTTTTTGGGGTTTTAACCTGCAAATATCCTGATTTTCTACATTAGCTGAGATTTCCTACTTTTAGTAGCTCTAACAGATTGCCCATTGTAGCAACCCCACTTGCCTCTTTCTCCTAAGGGTAATTACACATCTGGAAAGCTTGGTCTAACTTGTATATTTCTGTGCAGTGTATCTAATGCAGATAGGTGGAAATAATAAATCAAGGGATTTTTAGAACTGGATCCTGCCCATGTGGGATAGTATGATTTCCAGCTCACTCCTGTTAGAAAATACATCACAGAAACAACAGCATATTGAAGAGATACATGAAAGTGGTATCAGATGTGGTAGTAAGACATTCTCCTGACTGGTATACCCTTGCCCACCAGCAATCCTCTGTCTCTAAGCTTCTTCACTCACTCCTCCGTTGTTCAGTGTGCTTCCCTCAAATTGTAGCACTTGAATGGAAGTACAGTCATTACTGAATGAGCCCAAGATCATTTGTCTCTCACACTGCAACCCTTATCCTTTTTTTATACCTCCACTATACAAAAACCAAGGTGCCTTCCTGTGTGGCTGAGACCTTGTATCTCAAAAGGGTATTCTCGTAGCTGAAGAAATTACACTTCCAATAGAGATGCTGGGGTGGGGAAGAGGAAAGATTTTGAGAAGGATATGTGAAGGGCTCCACAAAAAAAAAATTTATATTGTCTACAGATGTTTCCCATAGAAAGTACTGATTTTTGTTTGAAAGCTATGGCTCTTTCAGCTTAGGCATATTTCAGTTATAAAATTAAGAGAATATTTCTCCAAGGAAACAAGGACTTGTACTAATTAAGCTGAAAACCCAGCTTACTATTTTAAAATGTCTTTAAGGAAAAAGTACAATCAGGCCATGACTATGCAATAGCATTAGTCCCTCAGTTAATCCCAGGTGAATATCAGTGCACAAGGAAGCTTTCTACTTGATTGTCTGATTTGTGAAATCTCAACTGGCATATAAGGCTCAGGTTGAATCCCACCCTACCATCATCTTTAAGACACCTGCTTTACCCAAGCTCTTGCACTTCATAAAATGAGCTTGTAAAAGTGTTACCAACTCCAAGTCAGTACCAACTCCTGTGATAAAAATAACCTGCTGTGGTGTCTGAGCAATCATGGTTAAATCGTACCACCACTTACACACAGTTGTGTAACAATATTCATCTAGTGGTTCTGATACAATAGAGCTTCTTTATGCGATAGCTCATATTAACACACTTCAGTAATCACACAATGTTAGGAGTTGGAAAGGACCTCAAAAGATTACCTAGTGCAACCCCCCTGCCAGAGCAGGATTCCCTAGACCAGGTCATACAGACTGATATATTTTTCCAGGGAAGAGTATTTTAAAGGTTGCACTTTAGTATAAATATAAAGGCAAAACCCATCAACATCTGGAGGAAGATTTAGAAGTGCTTCTTGACAAGAAGGCTTTGGTCTACTCTTACTTAAATCAACTGAAGGGAAGATCTGAAAAATGCCATGGGTCCTTCTCCCACCTTATTCTGACCACTCATCAAGATCTGGAGCAACCATCAGATGCTACAATTATTTATAAATTTAAGCTCCCAGTCTCTTCTGCCATTTCCACAAACTCTTTTCCATTTCATGAATTATAATCAGGAATCCCTCCACAGTCCATTAACAAACTAAACATAGCACAGACTCATGGAAGTGCACAGATGACTATCATTACATCTGTCTTAGTATTAAAGGGATCAGTGCAGTAAAAATACCTGCAGTTAGTAAATATTCATGTTGTATTTATTAGCATTTTCATTCCAGTACACACATTATGAAACAACGCTATTAGGGTAGGAAGAAATCAACTGCTTTGCTACTATATTAATACTGTATATTATAGTGCAATCATCCTGTGCTCTACAGAGTCTGGTTCATTGGGGAAAAAAATAAAGTCTATGGCTTTGAAAACTTGCAGTATTGGGTCAAAGACCACAGACTGTAGCAAATCCTCGAAACAACCAACTCATCGTGCTGGTTTGAGTCTATTCAATAACATATTAACCACAGCCAGACCAAGGGCTCTGTGCTCTGCCTGGCTGTTTCAACAGCAAGGCACCCTGCCTGGGAGTGTATTAATCCTCAAACATGGCATTAAAGAGGATGAGACAAAGCTACAGAGACTTTTGTTAAACTGTGTGTAAGGAAATTATTCTCCCTTCCTGAGCCCCAGAATAACGTCTCCAAAATCTTAAATATTTCTGCAATGACTTCAGGAGATAATTTTACTGCAAGTGACTCATAACAGAATTTTTGGATGCCTTTAGGAACAAGAAAGGACTCCAGTAATCTCTGTTCCTTATATGCAGTATCTAGAAAGCAGGCCTAAGAAAGAGAGGAAAACTTAAGCGAGGAGATGAGGAAGTGGATAACAATATTGGCAATAGAAGCTCTTGTTCGACCAGATCAAGACTGGCACAATATTATCAGGGGTGTGGAAGAGATGTGAAAGCCTCAGACATTTTGGATCAGTGGATAACATAAATGGCAAGATTGGGCTCTTTTTTTTTTTCCCCACAACACAATAAAAAAAAAAAAGAAATTAAAAGTAATCAAATCCATCAGACCAAAAAGATTTGCTTCCTACTCAAGTTACAAGAGGGAAGAAATACTCTTAGCAGACTGAAAGAGAAGAGCTCTATAAACATGCACATCTATTGTTCCCAAGCCCATCGTTCAAAACTTCTGTCATCAGTTTATTTTCTCCCATGGGTCTTCTCCAATTCAGTAGATGTCACTTTAGTGAAAGCCAGAACACCAAGCTGATATTTATTGAAGACAGGCAGGGCTGCATAGACTCTACTATGGCATTGCAGACAAATCTAAACATCATCCTTACTCATGAATTTCCCATTCAGTTCAGTGAAAGCAGAATTGCCTCTGAGGTGTGGGAATAATGAAGAGAAAATTTTGCTTTCAGTTGCACCCAAGAACAGGTTTGCACAGAGGGGCTGGTAGAAAACCTGCTGAAAACAAAGGGGTTATGTGGGAGTCAGGGAAAACAGAATTTGATTTTCATCTCTTAGAAAAGGAGCATCCTTTTTATTGCACAAATCACACCCACCTTTAGCACTGCTGTTTCTTAATTGCAGTCCTAGTAATTTGCAATTTTCTGCACATAAATGAGCCAGTTCTATTGAGAAGGAAGAGTGGTAGCACTGCTGAGAGCTCATGTCAAGGCTCAAGCCCATTTCTCTCTATTCCATCATATAGGGGGAAAAAAAAAACCCTCAAAACACTCAACAAGAAGAGAAAGAACATGTTCAGTTTCATCAGTCCACTACCACCCCATGAGGTTTTCTTTGTCCAAACATACAATATAAATATATTCCAGCTGTATCCAGACTCAAAACTACCTCCTGCAATAGCACAAACTGATGACAATCTCCCACTGAAACATATACCCACAGCTGAACAGGTACCAGGAGTGTCTTAATCCAGCTTCTCTGCTCATTAAAGGAAAGGGATGGCAACACATTGTGGGCATCCAGTCCTCTAAAGTTCAAGATTACTCACATCTTGGCATTTCAAGACTCCTGACTCCTACATTCCCAAGACAGATTTCAAAATGTTTGTGGATTTCCTGGAGTTCATGATTGCTAACAGCATTGCAAGTGCCAGGGAAGGCCACCAGAGACATTGCAGAAACATTGACAAGCCCTGTGTGAAATAATCCATGTAGTCTTCTTAATACTGTTTCATAATGCCTTTTCCCCAAATCAAAGGGGCTTTTCACATTATTTGTCACAGCATATGTCTCCAGCAAGAACTAAACATGAACAGTGTGGGGGATCACCTTCTGGGACATAGATTTTAAAATGCAGTTCCTGGACTTTGTTCTAATGGAGGTCCATCTGGCCAGCCACTGTGGCAAGAACTATGAGGAAAGAAACTGCTGTTTTTCATACTGAGAGACAACACTTTGTGCTTTCACAAGAACTCATGGGGCTTCTGTACCAGGAGGAAATTAAAAGGATGTGAATCAACTAGCAAAACCCCACATTTCCTTGCTTGGTGAAACCTCCAGAGCAGCAGCCTGGTGCTTTCTGACCGACAGCTGTTCCTGCACAGGGTTCAGCCCCCTTCTTCCATGGCTACTGGGAGGCCTTTTACCCCTATTCTTCACCCTTGCTGTCACCTGGTAATGCATGGAGCAATCCAAAAGGTTTCACTTACATCAGAGGAGAAACAAGTGAAGGATTGGAAAGACAAGGTGCCCACTGGCTGCAAAAGGGGCTTTCCATTCCCACTCAGACAGCAACTGGAGGAGCTGCAAGAGGAAGGCAGCAGTTAGCTTGCTACACTGTGTTTAGGAGGAGGAACAAGTGATAGAGCATTATTTGAGACTTTGCAAGAACGAGTACTAAGTCCCCACAGTGCTGACCTCCCAGGGCTGCTCTGGGATGTCACAGGAGGCTGCCACACTGTTTAGAAGCACATACAACTGTCCCCTGTTTCTTTTCCATCTGAGTACCCTGACACAGTGAAGAAAACCTGGGCAAGATCAAGCAGGACTTCAAAGCATTGGGGGTGCTAGTGAAAGGGACAGGTGCTCAAGTGATCTTCTCTGTTTTGCCAGTCAGAGACAAGGGCATAGTCTGAAGAGGTCTTCAGATACATGAGTGGAAGCACAGGGAAGACAAAGGTCTGTTGCTAAACAGGGCAGGAAAACAAGGTACTGATCATGTTGACAGGGCAGAGGCAGACAAAGACAAGAGGTAAAAGTTACACCAAGAGAAGTTTCATCTCAATATAAGATTTTTTTTACCATAAGAACAGTCAGTCACTCGAACAACCTCCCCAGGGACATGGTAGAGCCCCTATCACTGGAGTTTTTCAAGATGCAGCTAGGCAATGTTGCAGATAATCTCATCTAGGCTCCATTTCCCACAAAAGGATGGAGCAGATGATCTTTCAAGGTCTCTTCAAGCCTGAACTAAAAAAAAACAAAACCCAAAACAAACCCAAACATAAAAACCACTATGCCTGCAGTAACAGTCTTACAGTAGCCCAGGAAGTGCCAGGTCTTTCCTACCCACCTAACTCTAAGGTTTCTAATCACAGAATGTTAATGGTTGGAAGGGACCTGGAAAGATCAGTTCTAAGGTCATGTTCTTCCCAGAAAAAAAAAAACAAACAGTTAAGTATAGGATAAGAATAACAACCATATTTCAGGTCCATAAAAAAGCTTGCCTTTTAATCACCTGAGGCTTTTCTGAAGAAATCTGCTTGTGCTATAGGCAGCATCCCTGGGTTCAGAACAGGATGAAGGCACTGTAATTCAGAAGGAAACTTAACATTTGACACCCTTACAAATTTTCAAAGAGCAATTCCAAACTGTCCATATCCCAAGTTTCATAAACCATCACTAGTTTTGCCTACAGATGTAATTAACCACAGTAGGATTCAGTCTCCCTGACTAGAACTGCAGATATAACTGATTATTATCTGAGCACACAGACTTGCAGTGCCCTTTCAGTCTCAAGTGTGAAGTTTCTAAAGTACTCAGCTTTAATAAGTACATTTTGAAATGTACTGAAGATTCAGAAATTTCAGCAGAGCTGAATAAGAAAAGCTGAAAAACTTATAATCTGCACAACAGAAGCAAACAATTTATTAATTCTTTTCTCATGAAACACTCAAGTGATACAACTTAGCTGGGCAATCACTGGGTATTTTGTAGCTATTTGTTTTAGACAGAAACCACACAAATCCTCCCTTATTGAAGATTTGACTTAATAGTGTAATCTAATATCACAAGAAAATCTAGAGTCTCAGATTTCTAAATATAATCAAGTCTGTTCCTTCAATATAAAAATTCACAGCCTAGTTCCAGATGGTGACATTTGTACAAGCAAAGTCATTAGAAATCATGCACCTCAGTGAAGCACGCTGCAACATGGGAGTTAGATTGGTCTGTGCACGTATACGAACACGAACATACAACATGAACAGGTTTTGCTTAGAATTCAAAAAGCTAAAAACTCTACTGTATTAGTAATTAGAGTGCTTTAAACCCTTTCCAAAGTTAAAAAAAATCCTAGGTAAGAAATACATTTATACAAGTAGCAAGCTTTCAGAAGGCTTTATTAGTTTAGGTATATCAGTGTACCAACATAACTGGAAGATACCTTCCAGCCTGAAGTCTGCATGGATAAGCATGCATGCAACTTTACAGACACTCACTAAGGGAAGTCCACCCACAGAAGTTGCCTGTACAACTCCACTAGTCCTCTCCAAAACTCCCTGCCTGCCACTAATCTGCAGCACCCACAGTCAGCATTCCAGCACATACCACACTTAGTAGCCTTTGACACAAAGTGTTGCTGTTTGCAATGCAATAAGCTGTGCTGCTGTCCCAGAAGCAAATGCATTACACAGATCCATTTTTCCTCAAATTTCAGTAGTGCTTCCTCATTCACTGGTGAAGAACAAGACATTTCTGGGTCCCTGTTTAAGGCAGCAGTTTCAAACTTTTCATGCATTCAGCTTTCTGAGGTTTTAAAACATGGTAGCACTTTCAGTGGTTTCTCTCCTTTCCATTTGTCTCCTATGAAAAGAAGATCCAGACTGCATAGCTTTGCTCCATCTGGTGTTCTAAATGCTGATGAATAATATCTGTGAAGTTTTAGAGAATATAAAATTTTGAGGCAAGAAAAGTACCCAGAAAGGGTAAAGGCCAGGAAGTCTCAAATTATATAGTTTATATTTCAGAACATATGCTCCTGGATTTTGCAATCACTCCCTTCTGCTCTCAGGCTCTGAACAGTCCTGAATAGAAAATGAAGTTTAAGGACTTAAACACTTTAAGAGAAAAACCTCTGGCACATTAACTAAAACTCACACCAATCAGCAATATGCTTTGAGCTAGCAATCTAGAAGTCAGAGAGATTGGCCTCTGAGCAAACTTATGTATTGCAGAAATGGGCAGAAGTTTGTTATCCATGTCAGCACTGTGCCCAAGTTGTGCAAGTAAACTCTAGGTCAAAAAGAAAAACAAGAGAGGACAATGACCAAACCTGAAATGACATTTTCACAGTTTTGAACATATTTGCTTCCATCTGGGAAAGCACCCTGGAAAATAAAGCTTTGAAGACACCATGTATGAACTCAGTTGTCAAAAACAGAAGTTCTAACAGGGTTTATAACTTAAACTTTTGTGAACAGGAAGGGTTTGGGGTTTTTTTTGTCCTAGAAAAAAAATCAGCTGTATGTGCAAGGCTAAAATCTACAGGCTGAACAACATTGTGTGATTTCATGGCAGAGGTAACTGAAACCTTTGCATATACTTTTCCATACAGAGCTCACAGCACAGACATCCTTCCCATTGTCAGTGCCTTATTGTATAACCCCAACATCCTCTATTCTACCTCTTTTCTTCATTATCAGCTTTCCTACAACCTTTATCACCACAGTATTTGAGTAGCTCTGTACACAGCAGAATAATAGCATCCATGTTTGTCATTTGAACTGCTAAATTTCCTTTCAGTGACTCCACTAGCAAATGGCTTGCTTTGCAAATAGCAGGTAGTCAATTAAATTAGTCTAAATACTAAGTATTTCATCTGTAAGTGCATGGAAGAGGATACATCAAGCCCAAACAAATTAGTTAGATTATTTTTAATGATTTCACAGGAAGCAGGTCCAGATTCCCACACACACTCTAAAATCATTAAAAGAATGACAAACATCCTTGGTTTTCAGATGATGCCTAAATGGAAACAGAGCAAGATCACAGAATCAGTAGCGTTAGAAGAAACCTCCAAGATCAAGTCTGACCATCAACCTGTGATAGGTTGATGCCACTAAATCACGTCCCTAAATATCACATCAACATGTTTTTTAAACACCCTTAGGGATGATGACTCCATCACCTTCCTGGGCAGCCTGTTCCAATGCCTAACAACTCTATCAGTGAAGAAATTTTTCCTAATACCCAATCTAAACCTCCCCTGGTGCAACTTGAGGCCATTTCCTCTTGTCCTCTCACTGGTAACCCAAGAGAAGAGACCAACTCTCACCCTGCTACAACCTCCTTTCTGGGAGTTGTAGAGAGAGAGGAGGTCTCCCCTGAGCCTCCTCTTACTCAGACTAAACAATCCCAGTTCCCTCAGCCACTCCTAAAACTTCCTCTCCAACCTTCTCACCAGCCTCATTGCCCTTCTTTGGGCACGAATGCATTTTCTTGTTATTGCACAATTTGCTATCTAAATTGTACCATGTAATTGGATTCATTATATTTAAACTTCACTCTTAGCAAAGTTTCTAAAAGATGCCAACTACCAACCAATGCAGTTTCACAAAGCAGTCAAAACAAGCAAGCATCACACAACTGAATTCCTGTTTTCACCAACACTCTAAGTTAGCATTATGACCAAAAGAAACAGTCCTATACTTTCATCTTCCATTTATTCCCAAACCTGCACCTAGCTCTTCCTGACACTGGGAGAAGAGAAAAGACACTGATTTTATCCAGGGTCAATTCCTAGCTCTAGTACTTTGCCCAAATGCAGCACTATCTGCAGTGGCTGAAGGTGGAGATGTAGAAACACTGAATTGATTGGAAGGAGATAGCAGAATTACTTACTTCAATTGTACCAGTAGCTTGAAACACCTTGAACTGCTCAGGAAAATTTGGTCTGACTAACTTCTACTGGGAGAGGGGAGGAACAAACCACATATTAAGAACATCTGCTACCACATTTCAAATCATCTCACTGCCAAATATTCCTGATACTAGAACAAGAAAACCAGAGGAATGAGAGGGGGTTTTTTTCTCCTTTTAGAAACACCATTTCTGATTGAACAATGTGAATTCTCCCCTTGATGTCCCATGAAGTACTTAGTTTGTAGATATTAAGTAGGCAATTTATATTGCTTGTCTGACACTTTCACTATCTTCTTCAGGTTTTATTTCCATTCAAAACCTCTTGCATTCTAGGCAGTCAAAATGCTTTGGCAACCACCCCACTCAAAACCATCAAAAAACTCACTCTAAAAAATTTGCTTGACAAGGAAGGTGAAGGGAAAAAAAATGAAAGAAAGAAAAAACTCCTTGCTTATTTGTTGGAGGTTTTAATAAATTCTTGAGAAACAAAAGGATATATAACCATGTGTTCTCAAGACTGACAACAAGAAAAAATTAAGTACCTTTCTGTTAAAGCAGAAGGCTGGAACTTGGGAGAGTGGTGGGAAGCAAAATAACTTGTGGAATGCTTAGCAGGTTAATCAGTACTTCTCAGTGAAAAATCAGTGCCACACTACCCTTACATTAGAAGTGTTTAATCTACTCCTTCTGCCCAGTTCAATCACTTTTCCCTTCTTTTCAAATTACCAAAGTATTGGAAAACTGTTACATGTCTGTCCCTCATTTTATCTTTCCCAGACTGTACAATTACTCATTCTAACTTATTTGCTTTTCCTAAAAGCATATTTTCTAACCTCTGGATTGCAAAAGCATCTGGGGAGTGAGGGGAACATCTCTTCAGATCTAGATGTTGACAGGTGCATTATAGTCATGCAAGCTCCACTTGCAGTCAGTAGAAAGAAAATATCACTTCTAGGGCACGATTCAGCTCAGCCCAGGAGTGATGTCTAAAATAGGTCAGATGAACAACACTCTAAGAGAATCTGTTTCTCTATGTTGATTATAAAGGAAGCCAACATGTGATTTTCTCAGATGAGGATGCCTTCAATTAGGTGAAATCCTGCCCTAATCTGTTGTCACAGATTGTGTTTGAGGTTCTCTCCTTGAAAATAATTGGGCTATGTAAAAACCATTGGTAATATCATGTGAGGTTATACCTACAGAATAACAGCCTCTTGAGCTCACAAATATCTAATCCACTGGAAAAAAGTTCTTCTTGGAAATACTTTCAAGCAGACTCATCAGAATGTTACCGTGGAAACATTCCCCTCGCCCCCATTGGTAGAGCACAGTTTGACAATTAGCTCTTCAAATCCCTTGGATGTTAAATTTTGTAGTCCTAGTAAATGAGGTCTCCTGTGAGCTTCTTGCAATCACCTTTATTCCCTTGATGAACACCAAAAAAAAAAAAAAAAGAAGGAAAGAATGCATGCTGCTGTTCCACCCCAGGCTGAAATAGAGTGATATTAAACCAAGAAAAAAAAATCAAAAAGAAATTCATTGAGCTGTGCACAGCTAAAGGAATGCCACACCAGAAGTCCAGTCTCCTATATGGGGGAGGTTTGTGTTTTCCTGCTCACCAAAGGAACTAGCTTTATAAAGAATTGAATCCATAACCATCACAGAACAACAAACTGTCTCAGCCTCATGTACCTGCCAGCTCTGATATAAGAGCTTGGTCATAAAACTGTGTGATACAGCAAATCAAATGATTCTCTAGCATAGGGAAAAGGCAGTAGCTCCAGAACACTTTGTCAACAGGTACTGAAATTACCAGTGATACAATGACATCTTTGCTCAGCCAGACAAGCACTTCTGTTACCAGTGTATATAAGATTGATATAGTCATTACTCTACATCAGTACTGAGATACAAAAACAGGTAATGCTTTAGGAGCACAAATCCTGCTTGTAGAGATCACCAAGATGTAAGTCCTTAAGTGTTTGTGTCACACCTGAAAGCACAGCCTCAACTTCCACATCATTAGGAGCTTTGGCAAATGTCATGTGTTATGAAAACAGAGAAGTATTTTTCTGATAATGGTCAACAACAGCACACACCTTTAGGACTTTAGTGCAGTCAGGCCATGAACAAGTTGTTCCTGAATTAAGAGAGCTAGAGCCTCTGTATCAATAGGAAAGGTATCTTAGGCTACTCTGGTAGTAACAAGAACATTCAAAGGCAAAAAACCCCTCAAATCACACTACTTTGTGTTTGCCTTTACACCTCATTGCCCCAAACTGTTTGCAACTACCCTGTAATAAACTGTAATGATACTGCCCAATTTGTGCCAACAGCATTTTCTTAAAAGCAGTTATAGCCCATACACACACACCTTCTGTCCAACAACCCCTTTTCTGATTCAAAACCCAATATCATGGTAAATTTCATGGCTGGGGAAGAGCTGCAGTAGTGGAGCACAGCCTAAAAATAGGTTTTCCATCTAGGATACTCAGAAGGAGATGGGCTAGCACACTTTCCAGTGTCATGATTTCTCCCTTGTGCTTCCTGGTCCTGGCTGTTCCCTGGCACAGAGGTTTATAAAAGGAGGGGAGATGTCAGAGCAGCTTAATGCCCAAGTGCAGGGCTTGGCCTCACTGAAGGGTGAAAGGAGGCCAGCAGTGACTGAACATGAGCCAGCAACTTGCTTTAGCAGCAAAGTCAACTAAATGGTATTCTGGGCTTCCATTAGAAGTCTTGCCAGCAGGTAAAGGGAGGTGATCCTTTCCCTTTATGCAGCACTGGTCAGGCCACACCACACCTGTAGTGCTAAGACTAGTTCTGGTCTTCCAGTGCAAGAGAGACATGGACATATAGGAAGAGAGTCCAGCAAATGCCAACAATGATATTTAAGGGACCAGAGCATCTCATGTGTAAGGAAAGGCTAAGAAAGCTGGGACTGTGCAGCCTGGAGAAAAGAAAGCTTAGGATCATCTCACCAATGTGTTGAAATATCTGCAGGGAGAGTGCAAAGAAGACAGAACCAGGCTTTTTCAGTGGTGCCCCATGACAGGACCAAAGGTAATGGGCATACACTGAAACACAGAAAGTCTCCCATGAACACCTGAAAACACTTTTTCATTGTGAGGGTAACCAAGCACTAGCAGAAATTGCTCAGGAAGGTTGTGGAGCCTTCATCCTTAGAGATACTCAAAAGCCATCTGGACATGGACCTAGGCAATCAATCCTGAGTCTAGCTGGCCCTGCTTGAGTAGGATGATTGGACAGGATGACCTCCAGAGGGTCCCTTCCAACCTTAACCAAGCTGTGATTCTGTATGTTTTCAATTTTTTACACATCTACAAGCTGCACTGAGCATACACAGCATAGAAGCTCTAGGAGCTTGGAGCATAGAAGCCTTTTGGGACTTTACATTGTTTCTTCTAGGTATATTAGATAGAACAATTTTGGGACATACCTCATCTTTCTTGCTCACTCTATGCAAAGTTTGCAATGCTCCACAGATTGGGCTACCTTCTGTGGCACTCCATAAAGCCAAACATTTCAGAATAGTCTGTTTACTAATGAAGCTATTGTGCAATAAGGAAAATGGCTGACATAGCAGAATTTTTTGTATTCCTTTAGTCAGATGATATTAGAGTCTTTAAAATATTTCCATATTACAATGAATACAATGGACAAATGTTGAGCTACTATTCTTACTGACCACATACACAAGTCTTTTGGGTACTGGGAAGCATGGCTTGGATAGTTAACTGTAGGTCAAATTAGCATTTCCTGCCTACTTTTTCTCTCACTGGGACTATTCCAAAAGCCAAATAGAAAAAAAAGGACCCATTCCCTCTAATTTCACTTGAATTTATATCAGACAAAGCAAAAGATGACACAGAGAAAATAGGCATTTCTGATTTTTCTTTCTCAAGAGATAAACTCACTATTTTCTGTGGTTTTCACCTTTTCCTTTCCAGCATCCCATTCTATTTTTTAAGCTGTGTGCTCCCCTGGGATCACCACTCTGTCCATTCAGGTTTCCATCAGATATCTTCCCACACATGAACAAGTCATACTAAGCAGAAAATAGAAAGATGCTGTGGGCATCTTTCTGACACTCTGAAGGAACTCTAAATATGCAGTCTCTGGAAGTTTCATTCACAAAATAATTTGGTTTTACACGGCAACATGTCCATTGTTTTCAATAGGGACCAATTATACACCATTTCCCTTACCCTTCTATTTCAGTCTGCAATCCCAGGGGGTTCCAGGTTTAGCCCTCTGGCTGAGTAGGAGTCCTGAGGAAGTTCCTCTGACGCCTGCTGTCTTTCCCTCCTCTGCCAGGCAGGCACCTCAAGCATCATTCCAAGCCCAAAGCACACCTAGATAGCATTCAAGGAAGCATATGCCAGGAAGACCACACCTTGTTCTGCTTTTCCCTTGGAAAATACTTCTACTTTTACTAAAATCTAATGAACCTCATTTCCCTTGTCCTACATATCACTTGTAATGTTTCCTCATGAAATCCAAAAAGCCAAGGAGCCAAAAGAAATTGTAGCAAAGAAACAAAGCCTTTTCAAGTAACCTTCTCTTCTGTTTGGATCTTTCTCCAGTCCCAGGTTCCTACTGCCTTCAATATTTTTTGGTCATTTACACAGCTGCTAAATTTGGGTACAATTGCTGAATAAGTTCCTTTACCTCCCACTGCTTCCATGAATTAATGCAAATTCACACATACATATTTAATATGAGGCCTTGGAAATTCCTTTCTTTCCCCAAAACCTCAGCACTTCAGCTGCACACTGACAGAAAGACAAGCAGAGGCAGACAGACCTGCTAGCTCCTTTAATCACAGGAATCCTGGACAGATGACCATTGCAGGTGCCACTCAGCAGAGTGGCTTCATAGCTCAGGTACACCAGTGATAGTTCCATCTGGAAATGTCCTGCACTTCACTGCTTTTTCATCTACCAGCACTGGCAGGTTTGCACAAACAGCAGGTTATGAAAAACTTGTCCTTAGTTGCCCACCCTGCACGCAGAAGCAGCAGCATTGCATCTTTTCTGCAAAATGTTCACCAGAGTGACTTCCCTTAATTGTTCAGCAGCTCAGTTTTGATCATCAGAGAAGCCTCCCTTCCCCCTCTTTTGTGCACTGTCTCAGGAACAGGAGGTTGAATATGAACAGCAGACCACTCAGGCTGCCCTTGTGAGAGGTAGCCATTGTCACTTGTCCTTTTTCACAGCCTTTCTGCTACTTTTAGGGAAGAGGGATACACTGCACAATGTTTGCCCTCTGCCCACGATCCTTTCAAGAGACTCTAAGAGAAGCTTCAGATCAAAGAAGGTAGTGCCCTGCTTTTCTCTCTAAATGCAATGTAATTGCATTTCTGCCTGGGCAAATGCAAGCTTCCATCCAACTTAAATTAGCAGAACTTTTTGCCATTCTTTTCAATGAGAGAATAAAATCTTTTCATAATATGCAAACCAAGTAGAAACTAAGAAAAAATATTTTGACAAGTATGATTTTATTTTGCCTTATTTTTATGCAGTGAAACTTTTCATTCACTTATAAAAATCTCTGAACAACTTCAGCTGGGAACAACTTTCAAAGGTCATGAGGTCCAACTCTTGCTTAAAATAAGGCTAACTTAAAGCACATTGCTTGGAGGAAAATATGTATTTAAGATTTTATTTCAGTTACAACTCTGTGCAGAGTGACTTTAGAAATATTGTAAATGTGATTCACTAATGGAAGTTATAGCTTCCTTCATTTGTGGTCACTTTGCTGGCGTGCCACAGGATTCCCCTATATACACTTAGGCACCAGTACATGCACCCTTTAGTTATTTACTTTACAAGCAGCAAGGGATTAGATATAAAGGACTTCTAGACCTATTTCAGGACACAATTCTGAGTGGCTGGGTAAGAAACATTGGCCTGAAACCATAAAGCACCCTGCTTCTCATAACCTGAAACACAGGGTACAAAAAGACCTTGTGCTCATGTGCCTGTGCTTCAGAAAACAAGCCAAGAGTAGGGCAGGATTCATCCCCTCCACCTCATGAAATCAAGCCTGATCTTTAATTAGCAAAACCTAATGCTGCTCTGACCACCCTGCCAGGTGGCACAGACAGGAAAGGTTTCTCACAAGTAGAGAACAACATGTGCAAAAAGCTAAGACAGATAATCCTGGTAAATAACTTCTCATTAATAGGCAACAGAGCAAGTCAACCATATAGTAACACTACACCAGTTCCTAAGCCACCAGGGCAGATGTTAGGAGCACCACCATGTTGTCTTTCAGCTTGTCTGCTTTCTACTAGCTTGCAGCAGAGGCTGGCTGGTGACATGATCCCATCTGATATAATTGTTTCAAGCAATTGAAATTCAGGTCAATAACTAAAGCTTTTGGTGCATAGAGAAACCAAGCCCTGCTTCCCACCTCCCTGTCATTGGCAACCTGCCGGGGACTACTTGCAGATGGCTCTTTTCAGAGTCACCTTTGCAGCAACTGGTCTCCAGTCATGATGCAGAAGGATTTACTCACTGTCTACATTCAGCCTGTACTTGGGGCTAGCCTACATCAGTCACTCTATCACTCAATGATCCTTCCCCAGCAGAGAAGGGGAATTGGGGAAAAGAGAAGACCCATAGGTTGAAATGAAAAAAGATTTAATGAAACAACAAAACTGATACCAATACCAATGTAAGGTATATAAATCCATAGTTAGCCCAGCAAAGGTACAGCAGTCACACTGAATAGGAAGGCAGTCCATGGGAAGCAGGAGAAGGAAGAGGAGCAGAGTCAAGAACAAACTTCCTCCTTTATAGCAGCCATGATATTTATGGTCTGGGATGCACCTGTAGCCAGTTCAGTTCAGCTGCCCTGGCTGACTCCAAACTGCTAACACCTGCAGTCCATGGCTGGCCTAGGTTTCTCTCTCAGCAAAACCAGGACACTCACACAAAGATGTTCTGTGTTTTAAAATAAAAACCCCTTTTTTAAAAAGATCTCCACTTTGAAGCAACTACATCCAAACCATTACACACTTTTGACATAAAAAACATGAAGTATTTACCAGCACTATGATTATCACCTGAAGTAAACAACCAATACCCATATAAGTAGTGACCAGTATAACACACGCTTCCTCCAAAGCTGTCTTCCTGCTTTAAAAAGGACAGCTTTGTCTTAATACTACCTAAATGTAAAATTATTGTTTAAAATATTAAATATTTAATTAATGTTTAAAAGGCTTCACATCCAGTTGTGGTAAGAGGAAAGATCCAAGGCCTGACTCATACCACACTATGCTTGAATTTATACCCTTGGCAAAGGCCCTGAGAAAAACATTGACATTGGCTAATACACATTGTCAGTCTTAATTTAAAAGTTACATATGTCTCTTTAAATTAAAATAGTAGCCAAAGAAAAATACTTTTGTTTTATTCCTCTGAAAGCCTCTAAATGAAACATCTGCAAAAAGTGATTCATGTGTTTCACCAGTAATACTGTGACTTCATTGAAGGTATCATGCAGACTGGACTAGGCAATAATATATGTTATGTTTCCCCCACACCTCTAGACAAACACCTTGGGCTTTAAAGCACATCCCCAGTTGTGTAGAGAAAAAACATCCCTTGGCTCCTTCTAGAGGCAGTGCTACTTCAGCAGCTCCAAGGGCAAGCAGGCCAGTGAATGGAGTGTGCAACATAGCAAATATTCCCTTTTCTGGATGAAAATGGGATACAATGTAGGGCTTTGTGCTCAAAAGTCAGGAGATGGTCATCTGCTCATCAGAACAAACTAGTTGTCATCTCTCTGTGCAATGGTACAAGGGCTTCTCTCTCAACACATGATGCTGTGGGAGCAACACAGAAGGGGTTAAACCCAAGCTCCTTCAAGAAGTCTTTCAGCAGTAGCAGTAGCTTTCTCTTGCAGAGGATGGAGTTTGTCTATATTTTACTGAGCAGTTCTGGGACAGCCTCTCTCTTGTTTCCTTAGGGATATCCCAGGAAGAGGCAGAAGACATGACAAAAGTGGATACCTCAATGGAAGCATCAGCCCATGTTACTGAAAGGTATTGGAAACAGGGTACTCTCAACTCACAAAAACACAACTACATAAATGCATTGGGTGTAGCACTTAAGAGCTATATGATTGAGCTCCTGAAGCAAAGTATGTCCTATATTTTAAAAATTACCATTACAAGTAAGTCTAATGTGGCAGTAAGTACTCATTTATTGGAGTGGGACTAGTCACATAAACTGAGCTCAGAATACTTAATTTAGTTACTGCATTTACTGATTTTTCTTTGGTTCTGCCATGCTTCTTTAGAGAACATTCTCACATGGGTGGTTTTTTGGTTTTGTGGTGGTTTTATTTGTTTTGGGGGTTTTTTTGTTGTTGTGGTTTTGGGGGTTGGTTGATTGGGTTTTGGTTGGGTTTTTTGATCCTTAACAGTATCATCTCTAACTTCTCTTTCAGGCTGTTGATTTGGTTTGATTTTTGTTGTTGTTGGTTTTGATTTTTCACTGGGGAAGTCCAGCTGCATGTTTTGTAACCTAAGCAGCATGTAACATCTATGCCTCATCCTGACTGTTTTATCCTTAGGCTTCTCTGAATATCTGCCACCTTCTGCAACTATGTCCAATTTATTTTCCACTTACTGCTTAGTTCATCCTTGTCCCAAAATTTCAGTGATGAAGAATGCCTTACCATGGCATGAATTATATCAGCAAAAGACTGGAGAAGAGAGAATACCACCACCAACTGTAGCCCATTTTGGATCACTGAATTCCAAGGAGAACAAAATCACCAGATTAGACACTTGACCTCTATGTATTGTGACACATGGCCCTTCTGCAAGAGTGAACTGTAAAGCAAATGCTCCTTTCATTTCAAAAAGCATTATTGTTATGCAAAATACCAGCCTCCTTTTCAAACATTAAATAACTTGGGCATAATTTTGAGTTCCTTTCTCTTATCAGTGATACTGTTAGGGATTTGGACTGAATAAGAACTATAGGCTAAATCCTTGATGCTATCTTCTTTAACTATACCTGCTCCTCACTACTGATTCTTTCACAAGTTTTGGAACTGCTGATGGTTTGTTTTTCCAGCAGCCATACTGAGATGCCTTGATTTGCCAATGCTAATTCCTCCTGCAGTTTATAGCAGTTTAGCAAATTACATATTCAAGTACAGACCTTATATAGACCAAAAGGTAATGCAGGACAAAAGAAAATTCAAACTATTACAAATAATACTTATTTTTAACTATCAGATATTTTTAATGACACAATTTCAGAAGATTCTGTTCTGTGTTCCTTTCTGAGTGCCCACAGGTACCAAATATTACTTCACATAGCAGTCACAAAAGTCATCTTAGCCATTCAAATGCTGCACAGTGATTTGAACAATCAACCTATTGTAAACAAGTACAAGTAAACATTTTGTAGTGAAGATGACATACATGGCATATGCTGCCTGCATAGGCAGTTTACTGGATGTGATAAACCCACTAAATATATCAAGCTAACCTTAAAATTGAAAAGGAATATTTTGAATGAAATTTTAAAAAAAATAATTGTGTAGTACATGACTCATTTCTGTGTGGCCAAAGTTTTCCCTGTGCTTCATTTGTGAGTAGTTAGCTTGGCTAGAAGCCTATTTCACAGTTACAGAAGTATTGGGATATTTGTTCTTTTTTTCACAGATTCCCAAAGCTTTTTCCAACATTAATTGTTTGGATTTAGTAGTTCAAGGTCCATAAGGTACAGTATCATTTTCTTCAGAAGCACAAATTAATCTTAGCAAAGCCATCGAGAGAGATTTTGCCACCCAAAGCATGTCTTGTCTTCTTTCTTCCTCCAAGTTCCTTTGAAAGATTCTCAATTCCAAAAAACTCCATCCCCTTCTCTTGATTAACAGCAGTAGCAGCAGGCAGCCAAACTCAGCCACCTTACTGCCAAAGGATGGAGAGGACTTTGAGGGCTAAATTCTTCTCCCTCCTGCTTCCAGTATAACACATTTAACCAACACTGGAATACCATCATCTTCCCACTTCAAAAAGATGTTTGTAACAGCACCTATGCGCTATGGGCATAAGTGGCAAAATTTCCTTTGCCCCTTGGCTTAGGGACATAAAGATACAGGCATTCTCTGAGAAGGCTTATCCAAAGCATCTGAACAGATTAGTACTTAATAAACACTGAAATAAAAACTCCCCAAAAGGACACAAAACTTGCTTGGCGCAAATAACATGAGACAAATGCAATTGTCTGAATACACCATACAAACACAGAACCAGCTGGGAACACATCCCAGAGGTTTTCATTTAAGTATCAGTGCAGAGCTAGAGAAAAATAATAATGCACAGAGAGTGTTACTGTAAATGACAGCTAATAAAACAGAAGGTTCAAATTATTGTTGCTGCTTGAGAGGGCAAGCATGCAAACAATCAGAGTAAATGGCAAGTCATTGTGCAGGATTTCACTCAAAAATGCCACTTCAGTGAAATGTCACAATGAATTCTAATTGATAGGAAACATTAGGCTGGAACATAAGGCAGCAAACTTCACTAAAGAATAAACATATTAAATAAATATACTCTGATCATGTTGTCAGCCTGACAGAAGCATCTTCCAGGGGTAAGAGGATCCAAGATATCAGTAGAGCTGTAATTGCCATTCTCAGTACTTCCCTTGACTAAAAACAATTAAGCATTAGCTATGGAGACAGGAATAATATCATGAAGCCACCTAGAACTATAATAATAATAACTTGTGATACTTGAGGAATGGAGGAACACTGGGGAGCACTAGCAGGCTGGACCTGAAAGGAGGTTGTAGCAAGATAGGGATCCTTCTCTTCTCCTGGACTACCAGTGAGAGGACAAGAGGGAATTGCCTCAAGTTGCATCAGGAGAGACTGGATATTAGGAAAAATTTCTTCACTGAAAGACTTGTTAGACATCAGAACAGGCTGCCCAAGGAGGTGGTGGAGTCACCACCCCAGAGATGTTTAAAAAGCCTACAGATGTGGTACTTAAGGGCATGGTTTAGTGGCATGGTTTTTATAGTTTGACAGTTGGACTTCATGATCTTAGAGTTCTCTTTCAACCTTAGTGTGACTGGTAGTTGAGGCATTTGTTGAGTTACAGGATCTAAGTGTTGCTATGAATCCATAATCAAGTCACAGCTTCAGCCTGTCCGAGTGAAACTCAAGTACAACACTTCACAGCTAGGATCCCCCAATTTCCCTAGGCTGCTGTGATGAGCCTCAGGTGGCATTTTAAACAGCAACTGTTTAGTCAGGGTTCCTCCTGCTCTTCATCCTATGTCTCTCCCAGAGGCTGCTCCCACAGCAGGGCCAGCCAAGAAGAAAGGACTCAACTTTACAGCCAGATGAATTAAAGTTACTAGCATTAGTGCATGCTCCCTGCAGCAAAGTGGGCTGCAAACTGTGGTCTCAGAGGAACTGCTACACCTCCCATTCAACCAGGTTCTGGAATAATCATTGCTCAAATACACCAAGCTCCAGCCCCAAAACACATCAGCATGCTGTGGCTCTGCACTGTGTGGCAGAAGGTTTGCATATAATTGTTTCTATCCACACTTAATAGGGAGAAAAAATAAAACAATGCCCTTAATATCCACCTTTCTCACAACCAAAATTTCAGTGTGGAAAAATCAATTGTTTGTAGAAGAAACATGCACTCAAATGTCATTAAACACTTTCAGCTCAAATCTACCCCAGACTATGCTTGTGAAAAGTCAGAATTCACTCCACTAAAGTGAAGCAAGATACTCATTATCAGTTCATCTATATATTCTGCATAACTTATGAAGAGCAGATAATCAACTAAAAGCTAAGGTTAGCAGCAGTCACTAGGTCTTAGGTATTTCCTGATGGAATTCTGTTTAAGTGTTGATGTTACCAGAAATTAACTCTATCTGCAAAGGAGCTTCTAAAAGCAGCACAGTGTCCCCTATTCTGGACTTTCTAAAGATACCCACTGATGTTTGTCACAGCAGACTTAGCCAACAACTTAGGGCTCTGGAAAATGCCACTGTTTTTGTTACTTGAGGAGCCATGAAATGAGATTCTGTAAATTAATGCTGAAAAATTATTTACATTTCTAGGAGCAGCAGTAGAATCTACTATGGTCCCTTATGCTCTGTAACAGTTGTATACACATTCAACACTTTTTCATTATACACCATGTATACTGTAGATGAACTATAAAATATAGGTCACCCTCCCTATGACCCAGATTGAAATCAGCTTTGATTATCGAGTTCTATTTTAATATTCCAGCTTTTGGCAAGGTAAAAAGCAACACAGCTTTGCCAGGGATTTCTAAGATTTCCTAATAGTTTTAAGAAAAATAATACATAATGCAGGCCAAGTAATGTTTTGAGTTGCCAGGCTTGCATAAGAGTCAAAATATAATTTGATCTGCAAGATCTGCAATTCTGAATTATGATAATGTTCATGGCAGAAAGAACATAGATTGTCCTTATATCAAGGGCCAGCAGTTTGGAGAAAAGATCATCTTCCTCCTCTAGACTAATAAAATGTGGTACCAAATAAGGGCAAATAAAGAAATCTGGACATCCAAAAGATCCCATTTCCAGAATACATTTCAAGGAAGATAGTGCATATTAACAATATACATGCCCCATAATAATCACAGCTTTGGGAGCAGGGAGGAAATCAGTGTAAACCAAACAGGCTTAGCCTTCTGCAATTCACATCACATACAGCAGCCTATGAAACATCCTATCCTGCAAAATGCCAGTTTTAATGGGAGAGGAAAACAACACTTTCCATTTGGAGCATAGCTAATGATAGCACCTATAAATTTCAGAGTCCTTTTTCTCCTTGCATTTTCATTCTTTGCTCACTTCCTAGAGTGTTAAAATTGCAGTTGTACCCTCCTTGGTATACGATGAAAATACCAGTTCAATCATGAAGCTCACTTCTATTACTATGCAACAGACCTCCTAGCCTGCAGTTAAACTAGGACCACTTGTTTGAAAAATCCTGTGACTTCAGTAAGGATTCATGTCCACATTTAATAGCAGAATCATGGTCTGAATGAAAATCTCATTTTAGATTTAGATTGCCTTAAGGGGGTCTGCCTAGTAAATATAAATCATTTGTCTTTAGGGTCTGTTGCAACAGGACAAGGGGTAATGGTTTTACACTAAAATAAGGGAGATTTAGACTAGATATAGGGAAGAAATTTTTTACACCAAGGGTGGTGAAACACTGGCCCAGGTTGCCCAGAGAGGTGGTAGAAGTCCCATCCCTGGAAGCATTCAAGGCCTGACTAGACAGTGCTCTGAGCAACCTGATGTAGTTGGGGATCTCCCTGCTAACTGCAGGGTGGTTGGACTAGATGACCTTGAAAGGTTCCTTCCAACCCAAGCCATTCTGTGATTGTATGACCTTTAGGGATCATTTGAAAACTCCAAATCTCAAACTCAGTGTTCTAAGCAGAGGAATATTTTTGTTAAATAGTTTCAGAGAAAGCTAAGACACTTATAATTTTTACTTCAAGTCTATTTCCAAAGGGGTTTAATAACTTGCTCTACTTGAAGTAGCAGTAGAAAAAATCCTCTGTCTGTACTTAGCTGTGTGGTGGGATTACAACAAGAAAGCTCAGTTTTAAGTTGAAATGAATCAAACTAAATCACTCTGTTATTCATGAGGCACAAAATAAAAGAGAGAAAAGGATAACAGATAAAAAGGAAAACACTAGCAACTCATTCTGGGGACTAAATCCATTACCACAGTGCAAGAGTACAAGACCTAGAAATGAAAAAGGGGGAGGGGAGAATGTGGAAAAGTGAGTCCCTAAAAAGCAATCAGCATGCCACATGTGGGAACTGCAAGGACTTCTGCTACTCTCACATGATGGGAAGAAACTAGTAACACTTGATTTTGGAAAGCTTTGACTCCTAATTAGCATCCATTGTCAATACTAAATTAGAAAGGATACACAAAGTGAATTTAAACAACTTCCTTATCCTCACTTCTAGCAAGTATAAACTGGCTGTAAATCTACTGAATGTAGAAGAGGCACTTGGATTTGAAACTGAATTAAATGGTACTGCCTGAGCAAGTCACCTGCCCTCTCCCTCTTCCCAGTAACACAGCATTTGACAGGTGTCATTGCTCTGCATCACAGCAAGAAGCATGTGTGTGGATAGCTGTAAAGGGCACTAAAGCAACAGAAATAAGACACAGCATTGTGAAGCAGCAGTAAGAAACTAGACACCATGTACAACCATTTAATGGAGAGAGATGATGTTTGCAGTCTTCCTGAGGGAAATATTCAGGAGGCTGATTGCAGCTGCTATGACAACAAGGGGAGGATGTGTCGTCACACAATGACCCGAGTGACTGCTGTCACATTGTCCCAGTGCACAGCTCGACTCGCCAGCTGGGAAAGCAGCAGAGACCTCATTAAGGGCATCTGCTCAGTAATCACTACAACTTTGCCTGCACCATGCTTCCAACTTTGCAAACAGTCATAGCATGAGCTTATTGATGTAGTCATGAGGGTTAAGTTCTCAGGCCTGAAGATTTCAAACCTGTAGCTGTTAGAAATCTGGGATCTAGTTTCAGCAGGATCTTTAGGTACTAGCTCTAGCACTAAAGTGAGGAGCGAAATCATACCAGCTTAATCTTGATGAAGTCTTGGAAGCAAGTCATGGAAATACTGTGTTGTTTCCCTTCTCTGTAAGTAGGGCAGCTCCACTTTTGACCTACTGCACCTTCCACTTTAACTGGAAAAGACTGTCCAGGACAGATCCCCAACTACAGTGGAGTGATGCAGATTTACCACTGGCCAGTATCCTGCCTCTTGACTTGATTGACACTGGTAGACAAATAAGTGCAGGACACAACCAGGAGCTTTTTATTTTCTTACTCATGCTGAGCTTTTCCAGGAACTTGGAAAAAAAGAGCTTACATTTACACTACCTCAGGAAAACAGACCACTAGTACAGCACAAAGGTTTAGAAGATCTGCAGCAGAAATGCAAATCCCCAAAGGCAATTAGGTTTGACAACTCCTAGACTCTGGTTCTCCCAGCTGTAGTATGAGGAGGAGGAGAATGCAGAGCTGTGACTTTTGACATGGGAGAGGGAATTGGCTAGGGCTGCAAAGGAGAGAAGGTCGCTCCCGGTCAGAGTCTGCCTGCCAAAAACAGCTCAAAAGGCACAGAAGAGTTCATGCCTGTTTATCACTTCTGAACTTTGGGCATTCTAGAAAATCTGGAATTTGCAGCTAATCTCACTGCATCAATAGAGAAGGCACTGGGAGCAGTAATTGGCCAAAGACCAGAGAGGAAAAAAAAAAAAGCAGAGGCAACACTATTGCTCACTGTGGTAAGATGAGGCACATCCTGCTAGGAAGCAACAATCATTTATTCTCTAGAAAAGGATGGACTGCACTTCTTCCCTCACAGAAGATTACCAAAGCACAGACAGCACAGTGGGTCTGGAATTTGGCACAAAGGGAACAGGAGTCGTCCTCTTCAGCCAGCTCTCTCCACCTTCGGTGGAGCTCGTACCTTGTGTTGGGGCTCTGTTACCCCACAAGCCTGGTTTTCATAGCCACTTCTCATTAGTGAATCTTATTCCCATTGAGGGATTTAGACTATTGAGTATCATTAGTCTTGAAGCTAGATTCAGGGGTGACCAAGCACCAAGACTGGACAAATGTAATTTGCCAACCTTAAAAAAAATTTTTAAATCATGTGAAGTAATTAAAAGGAGCACTTCCTGACAGCAATGACAATGTTTTTGTCCATTAACATCTCTCCTCACCCTGAGGTCTGGAAGTTATTTTCTTATGTCTGAAAATCTGCCACAGAGAACAGAGGATGGCCATTCACTTCCATCAAAACATGCCACAAAGGTTTTACTGTTCATAGCTTCCCCAAGAAATAAAACAAAGAGGAGGAAGGAAAATTACACTTTTGATGTGACACTGGCACAGGGGACCTGCAATCTGAATCTGATCCTTTGTGAGCTGCTGCTGAGCCTGCTTCTCAATCCTACATGGTAACCTCTCACTCAAACTGACTCTGACAGAGAAGGGGAGAGCCCCAAACACTCACTGTGTTTCTGGATGCCAAGCTAGAGGTAGCAGAGTACAGCTGTGAACAGCAGGTAGCAGTGATAAGGTAGACTATCGACAGAGGCAAATGAGCAGAGCTCCATGAAAACATTGCCAGGCTTTTTGCCACACTGAAACTGCCACTGCAGTATTTTCAAAGATTGTTTACTTAGCTTACAGCAGTAGACCTCTGCAACACCAGAGATGTCAGTGCAATGTTGAAACCCTGTAGATGCCACAGAAATAACTATCTCCTCCTTTATATAGAGGCAGCTGCAGGTTAAGTACTAACAGCAGGAATTCCTGTTGCACATCTCTGTGGCAGAGACCTCCCTCAAAGGGTCAGCTGGGTATCTTGTCCATATCCATGCCAAACACAAAGTCTCCTTTCAGGTGTATTTCAGGCAGAGCAGACAGAGCAGAGATCAGTTAAGTGTGGAGCTAAACCACAACTTTGTAATGAAGGGAAGAGAAAAAGCTCACATAAATTTCAGAGCTTTATTTCACCATCTCTTTGCTGACAGCTTTCTTTAGGAGAATTTGTTGGGGGTAGGCTTATGTTGGAAGATATTTTAATTTTTTATAGTCTATTCTAACTACATCAGACTTCCTTAAATCACATTTAAAATCTCACATCCTATTGCAAACTTAGTATCTTCATTAAATTAACAAACTTGGATTTCCCACTTCCTAGATTACAGATCAGTGTTCCACAGTTTACACAGACATTTTCAGTGTTTCCTATCAGCCCTTGCTGAAAAAATATCTTAGCAAGGTTTATCAGGAGAGGAAAAAAACACCCAATTTTGGAGGTTTCATTGGGTTTTTTTCATCTTTTGTATTGTGTCATAACAAAGAAAATTATAGAATTTAGGTACAAAGACAAGAAAAGGTAAAAATCCACAGCAGGAGTGGTGGCTATGCATTTCCCCTTCACCTTTTTGCCAGGGACACTGCTCATGTGCAGGTAGAGACACCTCCCCAAAAGCAAACTGACCCCACAGACATTTCTCCCAGACCTCCTTCAAAGGAAGGCTACAAGTGATGCATATGCAGAACTAGCAAGAGATTTGTCAGCACCTTATAATTACTGTGTGCTTTCAGTCAGAATGACTTTTTTATTATAAGCACCTAAGGGCATAATTAAAGCAAATACTCCATGAAAATGTATTGTGTATGAGCCCACAAAAGTGTCTTCTCCTGAAACTGGCCTTTTTTATATAAGGGTTGCAAAGGTGCCACTGCCCTCAGATGAACAACAAACTCCAGTAAGGCTAAAAATCAATACACAGGGATGAAACAGTTAATTGCTACAACATAACAGAGTACAAAATACAGTACAAAAAAAGTGAAACTGCTCCTGTTTCTCTGGTTTCTAGAATACTTAAAAAAAAAAAAAACCCTTTTCTGTCTACTCCATTCCTAATGGACAACCTTTTGAGAGAGAATAACAGAAATTCCACAGCAGCATTTTCTATAAAAGTCAATCACATGACACAGAGCTGAAGATATTTTTCCTTATCTTAATAAAGCTAAGTTTAATATTTAGTTTTCTTCCAACCATTCCTATCCCCAACTCAGACCAAGACAGAACATGCACCTCTTGAAGCAATGTTTGCTTTGACTGACATACAGAAGAAAAACATTAAGAAAACCACATTTTTAAAGAATGATTTTAAAATAAGGTTCAAAAGCAACACCAAGCAAAAAGCAGATCTTCAGTAATACTAGGAGGGAGAGCTTCTGCACACAAAATGGAGACAGTGTCCTCCTAAAGAAACTTTCCTGCAAGATTTAGAAACAACTGGACTAAATATTTCAGTGCCACATTCGTCCTCTACAGTTAACACACAAGTTACAGAACTCACCATCATGTCATTTCATTCTAATCTATAAAAACAAATTTATTAGATACATTGGATGGGACCAAACAGTGTTGCCAGGTGCTTCTGGATATGAAAAGCAGAGAGTAGGAGCTTTAATGAAGTTAGCTCTTAGTCATAGGTTGGTGAGAAACACAGAAAGAAAATATCCTCTTGTTAGTGTTTTATTTACCATTTTCCCAAGTTTAAAAACAGTGAATGTTATTCTGTCATGCACCTTCAGTCAGTCAATTACAGCAGCATAGTCAGTAACACAGTGGCATTCTGATTTAATAGCCTTTTCTTCACAAAGGAGTGATGAGACAAGGTGCAGAACAGGAAAAAAAAAAAAAAAGGCCTTAATTTTTCCTCTAAACTCAGCTGCCATTCTGTTGTTTTACTTTTAGTGGAGGAAATTTAAGTCAAAGTTAAACAAGAGCTCAAACACAATAACTTGTGTATACAAGACTTCATTTTCTGTGAAATTTGCTGATCTAGACTATGACAAATAAAGAACTTGATGCCTTCATCTAAGATACATCAAACTTTCTAGGGCAAACTAAATTACACAATTGCTGCCCTAAGTGGTGCCACTAAAAGGGCTCATGCTGTGGCTCCACTGCAATCCTTTTACATCAAGCTACCAGTGTAAAAAGTCCCTAAAAGCAGAACATCCAAAACTTCATGGTAATCCTCAGTGGGCATAGAGCAGCACACCTTAGTTCTCAGCTTCTCTGTCCAAAGGGTGGTAGCTGTGGGAAACAGATGTGCAGCTACCTTGTTTCTTCATACAGAAGAAAGCTATTGAGTGGTGGCATACATTTGCCTTTCTGGTATGGCACATCCTTTTCTCCTGCAGAGATTTGCAAAGTCCTTGGGTAGTGCAGAATTCCCACAGCTCTTCTGTCCCACCACCAGCCTTATAAGCAACCAAGGTGAAAATTAGAGCAGTTGAGAAGCTGTTCTAGGTTGCACTCCTATGTGAACGGATGCTGACCATCTCCAGATATAAAATGCTACCTAACTGCAAGCCATCAGCAAGGAGCTCTTTTTGCACAAGCCTTCATCCATGTCCACATACATTCAATGTTTGATGTTAGGCCCAACTCTTATTGTCTCCTTGTAATTAATCACTTTTCCAAACACTGTGAAGATCATCCTTTCTTAGCAGTTAGTGCATGTAGAATATTTTCTTTTGCACCCAAAGGGAAACTCATTTCTCTCACCCTGACATTATTCTGTTCCTCAAGATTACCCCCTTTCTCTCCCACCTAACACTTCAGTAGCAGCTGCAGCAGCTCAGTATTTCCCAAGAACAACTTAAAACTTTGTAGTATCCAAAACTAGACACCTACACAGAAGTCTCATCTGATGGGAAAAAAAGTTTAAGCCCATCCCTGACACCTTAATGTTGCTGTGGGGTCTTTTGGGAGTCATTCTGCTGTGAGGTCCATTTGTTTCCTTCAGGATAAAGATTAATAAATACATGAATCATTCAGCCCTGTCTGCCACACAGTGCTGGCAATACTAGATACCATGTTTACAAAGTTTGCATGGTTATATGAGTCAATCCAATGCATACTTGTCCAGATATAAAAATAAATGTTATATAATGCACAGATCACAGAATCAATATGATGCTTGTGTGCACCAAATAGAAGAAAATAGCACAGGAACTCCTATGCAACAACTGTCCTAAGAAGCAAAAGAAGTTGCAACTCTAAACCAAAGTCATTAGACCCAAAATTTGGTCTAGTTGCTTTGTGAGCACAGCAGCAATAGAGAAAGCAGAGCAACAAATAGAGCAGCCCTGTTGGCTTGCTCATGTACAGAAAAAAAAAATCATTAGGCACAGTCATAAATGTTCAATGTCTTCAGATAATGTGCTTAGGCTCATAAAGGAAATATTTACCCTCCAGACTAATACAAACTGATGAAATAACACTATTAATAATGATGCTGAGAAGAGTGATTAAGATAAGGGGTTCAAAAGTGAGCATGTTGCAATTTAACATGTTGAGGGACTGCCACCTTCCCATTAGACAAAGAAATTTGAAAAGTAGCATTTTCCTGTAACCTTCACCTTTAAAATGTTATATGGACATCAACAGATAACTCCATGAAAATATTTATATGAAGATATTTTAATGAAACACATTTCCACCTCCATTTTTTTCCAGCAAGTTTAATGTTTGCATGATGTTAATGAATGCAAAAGAAGTTTTTCATAAAGCTGTGTAATAAAGAGGTACCTTTTCCCAAACCAATAAAAACATTGCATCCATCATAATTAGGTGAAATTTTCCCCAATTATACTAGTACAAATCAGGAAAAGCTTTCTTGATTTCACTGCAAGGAAGTAGAACCTCTCTCATCTTACAGGTATTCAAGGGGAATTCACGTTGATTATTATAAGTTATGCATGTAACTTAATTCAGACAATCTATAAATGAAAATGAATTGTAAGCCTGCTCTGCCCTAAGATCTGTAGGGATTTATATAACATAGCTTAATAAGATATGCAGTTTGAGCAGAGCAGCCTGCTCAGGGAATCCTCACATTTTAACTTCTGCATAGTAAGTCTTTTGGAAAAACACATAGACACCTGTGGCTTTGAAAAGCCTCACTTCTTTCTAAGACAATGAACAAAACCACTAAACAGAGCTCTTAAAACAGCTACAATAACAGTCCTAAAACTTATCTTAAATCTCTCCTTGCATCTTTCCCTGCCCCAGCAGTTTTGCTTTTTGTGTTTGAGAGGCAACAAGAACTGTTACGTACACCTTTACACAAACTGAGAAATGGCAAAAGGTTACAGAGTTTGGAAACACTAAGCGCACAAAGAAATATTGGAAACAAAGCCAAGGCTCCCAAGGGTTATGCTCTGGGCTCTTCAGAAGGAAATACAGCTAGGAATTGGAAATCTGCAATCCTGAAGCCCAGGCTTTCCCGAGATAAGCTTCCAAATCAGAAGTTCTGTAAATGTCTTTGTGAACTCATGCCAAAACCCAGGGAAAGGATTTAGAGCAGCTGCATATCAGAGGCAAGTTTCCTGGGCAGAAGAACGTATAGCAGGCAGAATGGAAAAACCAATCTAGACAAAACTTGCAAGGCATCTATACATTTTAAAGGTACATCTTGACAAAAGGTAGTTGTCAACAGCTGTCTCCTACCTGTACTTACTGGATCAACAAAGAGAGAGGCAAGGAGGGGAAGAGAGACAATAAAGGAAAGAAGAATTAAACCAGGCTCACCAATTGTAAAGCTATAGCCATCGATGCTGAAAGTAGCACTCCGGCATTTCTTAAATCCTTCCTTTCTGCTGCTTGGCTCTGTCATGATCCTGCCAGCTTGTACTTTCAGCACCAGCTTTTCTCTCCCCCTCTGGAAGCAGAGCGCTCGAGCTCACTCTTGGCTGCCCTTGAATGTGTGCCTGTGACAGCTCGCACACCCAACCTCACACATCTCCCGGCGTGGGGAGCCGAATCCGAGAGGCATGCACCCAGCAGCTTTCTCCTCCCCCAAACACTCTCACTGGCATGTTACTGATGTGCCTGCTCAGAGTTTAACAACTGCTTAGAGGCTCCAGTATCTAAACCCACAGCCAATTAGTGCAAGACTAACAAGCCAATAAAACCAGCTGTATCTGTCAGATCCCTGTGTAGGAGTCAGGACACAATCAAAAGGAAAATAAAAGATGCAGGGTTAGATTTCGCTGTGATCTACACACTGACATGGCTTGTATTCCCTGTTATGCTGCAGCCCCTGCTTCTGTGGCTCCCTTGTTCATGGGGATTTCTGACTTGCAGCAAATTATGCTCAGATTTCAGCCCTTCCAATACAGGCAGAGTGTTTTAATCATTTGAAATATAATGAATCAGCCCAAGATTACAGTATGCTGTCAATCATCTACCACTCAAACTAACAGCATGTCTCTAGAAATACAACTGGCAGCAGAATGCAAGAGTAAGAGCCTAAGTGACTGTGGGAAAGCAACAAAAGTAATTTAGCAGCAATGACGATAAACGGAGCAAAATGTAAATGCTTGCACACACACAGAAATCTCCCAAGCTCTTCCTCCTCCTGGTAGTTCATCACACGGTCTGTAAACTCCTCTCTGCAGTTCTCTTACCCAATGATGCTTAAAAATGTGATTCAGAGTGCAGCAATCCACTGAAAAAGGCAAGCAAATCATCCCTATCCTATGAACAGATAAAATTTAGAGTCAAGGCTGGCAAAGTTTTCACAGACGGCTAGCAGTAAGCCAAGGATTTATAAACATGTATCTAAGAAAACAGCACCAATATCTTAATGACTTGTGTTCAATCTTTTTCCTGTAATGTGTTAAGAGAAATATTTTACTAAAGTGATCCAATTTTTTCATGTTCCCAAGAATAAAAGTAAATTCTAGGTAAATTCATCAGGTTTTGCATTGTTCTGGGTGGATACCACATGGAAACACCAAGTTTCAGGAAGACAGCCATCAAAATAACAGCCACAGTTTGCTAAAAGCATGCCCAACACACACCAAAGGGTTTCCAAATTGTCTACAAAGCTGATCTGTGTTTAAGGTCTAAACCTCAACCTTACCTTGGTTCTTCAGCAAAAGCTTAAGTCAGATAGAAATGTTACAGTTAAATTCCTTCTCTTCAAAGGATGGAAGAGAGTCACTACTGAACTCCAGTAGTCACAGAGTCATTACGGTTGGAAAGGACCCTCAAGATCATCTAGTCCAACCGATAGCCCTACACTACTCTTACCCCTAAATCATCCCCTGAAGTCAATTTAAATTCCACTTAGTTCTAGGCCAGTGAAGAGCCTCAGCCAAATAGCCCTTTGTTGTCAACAATTTTTTAAATGTTTTGGATGCTCAATAGTAGCAGGCAAGTTCATTACAAAAAAAGCTGTTAGTGGTGAGGGGATTGCTTTTAAAGGAAGGAGGACCTACTCTTCCAGGTTTCCTTGGCCTTCCAAGACTGAAGTGGGAAAAATAACTACTTAGATATAACTGCCATCACTTCCATCTGCAATTATTTTCAACCCCAGAAGGGTAGGCACAGCTCAGGAAATGTTAAGAGTTGCTGATATAAAGGCAGCTACCACATGAAGAATTCTCATGCAGTTTTTACTGGTAGCTGCCTCTCCTAAACAATGTAGAAAAACAGTCTGAGTATAAGGAGTCATTTTCTCTGTCACTGGTTATATAGGTCACATAAGCACTAATGCTCTGCCTAAGAAAGCAAAAGCATAGAGAATTACTTACGCTGTATCTAGAAAGCAGAAAGCTAAATGTTATCTAAAGGAAAGGTCTGGAACTATCAAGGTTTTGTTAATCTATTTGATGACTTTTTTATTCATTGAGCCATAAAACATTGATTCATAGAGGAAAATTTTGGGAAGATAACAGTGATGACAATGGAGTTTGTCCAAAGATTTAGTTTCAGAAGGAACTTTCTTCCAAAAGAAAAAATAAAAAAGACACAGGCATGGACCATGAATTCCTGCAGGAAATATTAGGGTGGTATTAGCATTTCTCTTCTCTGGAGGTTACACAGATTACCAAGCTAGTGCCATGTTGCTCATTTCTGGTCTTCACTGGGACTTCAGCCACTTTGTACAGATGCCAGAAAGACAATGACCCTGACCCTTCAGTGGCTGTGCACACCTGAGTTACCTTGTTCAACACCCAACCAATAGTAATTTGAATCATTGCAATTATTAGCTTATTTAGATCAAAGTGAACAGTTCCCTCAAGGAAGACTAAAGGCAGTCACTCAGCAGGGTGGAGTGATCAAATAAGGCTAGAATTTGGATCTCCCACACCCCTAAAGAAGACCCTAAACTGGCTGTTTGCAGCAGGATGCTATCTCCCTTCAAAACTGCAGAAGCACTCACCTAAGGGTGAAAAGGGAAAAGGTTTGATCTGCAAGTTTTTCAAGAAGGAAACAGTTTCTTTCCAGCTTTTATAAAAAATTTAATCCAGCTGCTCAAAAAATTACCACCTCATATCAGTAACTTCATACCAGATCCTATCTCATTCCTTGCATTTTGCTGCTTAACTCTTGGCTAGATTTCAGGTCTGCCATTTACATTCTGCTTCCTCAAACAGTCCCTACAAAAACACTCAGGGTACAGGACATTTTCTACCTTCCACTGCCAGCCAGTACCAATATAGGTTGTTAGGTAGTTCTTGAGGCTGCAGTTCAGTGCCGTGTAGAGCAACCCATGTATGTCATTTGCAAACCACCTGGGGATCCTTTCAGATGAAAAAGCACAGTATGAATTGAAAATATTTATTATTATTGCTGCAAACAGACCAGGGTATCCATGGTAACATTTAATTTGTCAACACATAAAACAACAGTTCCTTTAATCTTTTCCCTTTACTTTTCAATGTGTAGAAGAGTTTGTCTGTTTTCAGGAAGTCTATTTTAACCAAAGACCATATCAAATTAAACCAAATATCCATCCAATCTGCCATCCTCCAACACACATGCTAGAGGAAGCTGTGAAAAAACAGCCACCTATAACAAGATATGCAACACCATCTTCCTATCCCTAGGCAGTCTGTCTCTGCCCTGCAGTATAAAAAGGCATACTATTTATGTAAGTTTGTCTCAACAAGACAAAGATTTTTAATTGCAGTTTACACCCAAATACTTTTCCAAGCATAAACTCTGAGAAATGAATTGCATGGAAAAATATTTCTATGTATCTGCTCAAAGGCATGACTTTTTATTTCAGTCCTATATCCTCTGGCTCTTGTAGTGTGATAAAAGGAAAATAAAAGCATTAAATAAAATTCTGACTCCACAGAAGTCAAGGACAAAACTCACACTCACTTCAGCAGACCTGTAACTCTATCTTCTTCCTGGTTTTCCATACTTGTACTCCTGTTGACTCAGTTCCTAACACAATCAAGTTTCACAGGAGCAATGATTACTTTAGACCTCAGACATCCACATGCTTTTGTAGTGCCTCTCACTGAAGTCAACAGAATTAGGATCTCTGAATTTTTATCTTTTCAGAAAGAAAAGATTTAGTATCCTAAATCACTAGGCTGTGAATATTAACTAAAACAGTACAGCCCTAC
>VWZX01008737.1:0-73843 GCA_013399015.1 Galbula dea | reverse complement strand
TGCCTGTCCCCACTGAGAAGGGGCAGTGCACATGATCTCTGCCCCTCTCCACATGTCCAGCATGCTCTGGCCCTGCCAGGTGTCCTCCACGAAGGAGGGCAGGCAGGAGCAGCTCCTGCTCTCAGCACAAGGAGAGTCTGTTCCCAGCCTCTGGCACTTTGGGGGGACCCATCCAGGTTTGCTGCAGGCTCTCTGGGTTGACAGGGGGTGGGGGATGCTCCCAGTTGCCATTTTACACTTGTGACCAGCCACAGAGAGGGGGCTGAAGAGCCCTTGGCAAAGTTGAGGGATGTTTTGAGTTGCCTTGGCCAGGTCAGAGACTCCAGAAAGAGGGTGATGGAGCAGCCTGTGCTGGATGGGCTGTGCTGCTGGGCTTTACTCTTGTAACTTGGACTCCTGTTCAGCCTCCAGTGCTGATGCAGCTTTTCTCTTACATAGCCTGAACTTACATCCACTCCCAACTTTGTGGTGGAAGTGATCAAGGACGACACAAAGCAGACCCTTGTTCTCGACTGCCACTACCCTGAAGATGAGGTGGGTAGCACACTGGTCATGGCCCAGCCACAGCCAGCTCTGGGATGAGGTGGCTTAAGGTGATCTGACTACTCTTAGACCCAACTGTGTGTCTTGCCTCACCCCTCCTGTTGCAGGTTGGCCATGAGGGAGAGGAGGAAAGTGATATTTTCACCATCCGGGAGGTCAGCTTTCAGCCCACGGGAGAAGCTGAGTGGAAGGAAACCAACTACACCCTCAACACTGACTCCCTGGACTGGGTGAGTGCTGCTGACCCTCAGCCCCAGCCTCAGGACACCTCAGGCTGGCTCTCCTGGCTGCATGTTTGCTCCTGGATGCCTGAAACAAGGAACTGGGCCAGGAGATGTGATTCTGCTGCAAAGTGAGGGTCAGGAGGTGCTCCCAGGAGCCCTGCAGTGCTGCTGGCACTCAAGAGACTTGACATGTCAGAACTTGTTCTGTTCAGCCTGCCTCAGTTGGTTTCCCAGCAGCTATATGATGACATTTTAGAGATGCTTTGACACTTGCTCACACATCTCTTGATCTGTGTTTAACAATGCAGCTGATCAGATACCACATGGAGATGTCTCTCTAGCCCCTGGGGTTTTCAGCTATGTCTCTATAGCAGATGCTTCTGTTCTCAGTGCCATGCTTGCAAGAGCTTCAGTCCTAGCTGCAGGCTGTGTATCATATGGCTAGAACTCCTCCTAGCAAGTACCCCTCTTTGGGAGCATTCATGTTACAATTGCTTAGTGTGCTTCAGAACATCCCACACTGGGCTGGGTTTGCTTCTCCCCACCCCCCCATCTCCCATCTTGAGACATGGCCCCTTCCCTTCAAATTCTGCACCCCCTGCCAGGCCTGCTGCCTGCAGAAAGGACCAGGGGCCCTTTCAAAAGCCCTCCCTGCCCAGGAGCACTCTGCTAAGGAAGTTCCTGTTCCTGCTTTCCAGGCTCTCTATGATCACCTGATGGATTTCCTGGCAGATCGAGGCGTGGACAACACCTTTGCTGATGAGTTAATAGAGCTCAGCACTGCACTGGAGCACCAGGAGTACATTAAATTCCTTGAAGACCTCAAAAGCTTTGTCAAATGTCAGTAGGTTAAGCAGCTTATCTTCTGTGGGTCTTCCACAGCACTGCTCCAGGCAGCAACACCCAACCATATCCTCCCACCAGCTATGGCAAGTAAGTGGGGGGTTTGGAGAATGAGGAGGCTCAGTTGTGGTGATGTTGCAGCCCAGATCAAGTTCTCTGGCACCATGGCCCAGAGTTGCCTCACTGCTTGGTGGATTTTGTACAATTAAGAATGAATGTGAAGAATAAAAGCTGTTCAACATGATCACTGAAAGCTTGGGGGTTTCCTTCTCCTTGTTGCATCAGAGAGCTGCCAGAAAACTGCTGCTAGTGTTTGTGCCTCAGCTGGTGGTCACAGCAGCAGCTCTGGTCCTCTACACACCCCAGTGTCTCCAGGTGTGGCCTGAAGGTCAGGCTGAACAGCAGCCAGAGCTGAAGTGGAGTGTGAGCTGTGAGAGCACTGGTGCTGCTGTAAAAGACACCCCCAAGGCTGAAAGGAACCAAGTGTATTTATTTCAACACATACACTGTGCCATTAAAAGTGCAGGTCCAGGCAGCACTGCTGCCTTCTGAAGTAGCTTTTGGCCACAGCAGTCCCAAATATATACATAAAAATAGCAGCTCTGGGTGGATTTTTGAGTCTCCAAGTCCTTCCAGTACACAAGCAGCAGCTGAAACAGCTCAGAGGAGAACAGCCCAGGAGTCACAGACCTTAACAAAAGGCAAGTGGGACAGAGAAGCTGTAGCAAGGTACAAAAGGAATCATTCATGTCCAGAACCACTCAAAATGCTCACACTGACCTCAGTGATTTTGATGGAAGCAGCAAAGCTAAGAACTTGCTAGCTCTAGCTCCAGCCAGAGGGATGGTGTGTTGGAAGAGCTAAGGGTTAGCCTTCTGAGGAGGCTTAAACTGAAGCAACTGGTAAGACTTTGCTTCACAAAGCCCTTCCCTGACCAGCTGCTCCACACAAGGTGTGGGAGCTGGGGTGTGAGAAAGGTAAAGCACTCCAGTTGTCAGCTCCTTGGAAGATTCCCACATGCAGCAGCTAAGGAAAGCTGTGTGATTTGGCTCTTCCTTTTACAGTTACTGGTGGTCAAAAGTAAAACCATTTCCAGAGAAGGTGGTGGCAAAGCAGCAGCACAACCCCCTGGGATCAGTGGCCCTGTGGCTCCTGCCCATGTCACTGAGGAGTGGGCCCAAGTCTCCCTTCAGACTCACCGGGCAGCTCATGAGCAGAGCAGCTTCCTCCTCCATCCCACTGGTGACTGTGAACTCGGGGCTGTGGGAGCACCTCTGGCTGTGCTCTGTGACAGTGCTTTCCAGCAGTGCCTGCAGCTTCCTTTCTGTCATACCCTGAGGAAAACTGGGTTACAAGGAAGCCTCCACTTACACTGCCTGCAGCTTAAAACTGCCTCTGCAGCAGCAGCCAGGAGCTGTCCCACTGAAGCTGTTCCTCAGGGTGCAGCTTACCTGTGTGCTGATGCATAAGCCACACTGGCAAAGGACCAAGTGGTTCTTCACAGTCAGGTGGTTCCTAGAAGGAGCACACAATGAGCAGCAGCAGCAGCAGCAGCCACAACACAGGCAGGCTGTGAAGATTTACATCACTGCTCAGGGGGGCTGATTGTGTTGACATGAACACTAACAGCAGCCTCTGTGCACTGCTTTTGCCTGCTCTAAGCCCAGGAAGCTCATGCCAAGGCCAAGGGCTCTCTTACTTTCTGCAGACTGGGCAGATGATCCTGTCAGGGGCATCCAAGCCCTCCAGCATGGCGTTGAGACACTCTTCATCGAACTGCAGGCTTCTCTCGTACTCCTCTCTAGCCAACTGCTCTGCAGGGAGACAGCAAACACCCTCAGGCCTCGGGGGGAACTGCAGAGCTGCAGCACACCGGAGGAGCTGGGCAGATGGAGGCTGCAGCAGCCACTAGTGTCTGAACTTGTCTTTCCTGGGATCAGAGTTCTACCCTCGGTGAAACCATCCCTGCTAATCCTTTTCCCCTAGGGCTCAGCCTTTGGCCAGTCTCAGGTGACATTCCACTCTCCAAGCAGCCACTCTGAGCCCATGTGTACAGGTTCCTACAGCTCCCAAACACTTCAGTGCTGTTTCTCTGCTCTCCTCTCTTACAAGCTTCTCCAGACCTTAAAATACCACTTAAACTCCTCCAACTGCTCCAAAAGGGTCTCAAGGCCTTAGAGAGGCTACAGAGATTTCCAAGGAGGCTTTTCCTCTCTATCATGTGGTCTGCAAGAACCAAGGAGTGCAGCCTCAGCTAGTTTGGATTGGGAGACAGTAACCCAGGACTATTACAACTCAAACAGGAGTCAGAAAGCATGTAGAGGATTTACCTTGTGAGATCAGTTCTTGTTGGATCTCCTCCAACACTGCTAGCTCATCAGGGTCCTCCAGCATCTGAAAGGTGCAGCAGTCAGTGACACTCTCCCATTCTGGCTACTTCCTCTCTTAACTTCCAGTGACCTGACCAACACTGTCAGTGCAATGTAAATTCACTCTGCTTATTCTTCTGCCTGGTAACTCTCTGTATTTTGGAAAACCACACACTGTGTAAAGGAATCAATATTATAAACCACTGAGGGCTGGAACCCCTCTGCTGGGAGGGCAGGCTGAGATCTGGGCTTGTTCAGCATGGAGAAGAGAAGGCTCCAGGGAGACCTTACTGCAGCTTTCAGCACTGAAAGGGCCTGACAGAAAGATGAGGAGAGACTTTTGAGCAGGACCTCTTGGGACAGGACAAGGGCTGATGGGTTGAAACCAAAAGAGGAGATTCAGACTAGACAGAAGAGTATTTTTTTTTTTACCCTGAGGGTAGTGAAACACCTGAAGTTGCCCAGAGAGGTGGTAGATGTCCCACCCCTGGAACCAGGTCAAGCTGTTTGGGTCTCTAAGCAACCTGCTCTAGTTGCAGATGTCCCTGTATGCTGCAGGGGAGTTGGACTAGATGACCTGGAAAGGCCTCTCCCAACCCAAAGTAGTCAGTGATAATCACCTGTGTGAGGCTAGTCACAATGGATCAGAACACAGCCTGCCCAAGAGCATGTCTGAGCAAACACACGTTGTGTTTCCGTTCTCAGCACTGGTCAGTGACAGACCAGCTCTGAACACCACAGATGAGGAAGCCACCCACTTCTGCCATGATTCACAGGCAGTTTGTGAAGGAAATGAGGAAGATTTCCACTTGTGGGCCCAAGGCAGCACTCTTACAGCCTGACACACTGCACTACTTGCAAAAGGAACAAACCCAGATGTGCTTAGTTTAGGCAACTCCAACCCCTGACAGACTGAAGGTACAGCTACAGAGACATGTATCTGATGCACCTGCATTAGACACACAGACCACTCCAGCCCAAGGATTTCTACTGACCTGGGCCAGGGCTTCCTCTCCCTCGGGGGCCGGCTGGCTTGGCTGCGTGGCCTGCAGCGTCTGCCACTCCACCTCCATCACCTCCTGCACCAGCAGCGCTCCCGCGGCCGGGCCGCACACCCTCTCACCGGCCTGGCGGTACCGGTCCAGCAGCTTTGCCCGGCTGCTCCTCAGCCTCTCCAGGCAGCGCTTGGGAGGGAACAGAGCGACACGGAACCCGTTAACGCTACGATAGACTGACAGACGGAGACCCAGGGCCGGTGGCATGCCCGGAGAAGTTGCACGGTCTCGGGGTGAAGCTCCGACCGGGGCTGGCCTCAACCGGTCGCGCAAGGCCCTCACGGGAAGGTTTCGGGACGGGACTAGGCTCGTCCCCGCTCACCGCCCGGACAGGGCCGGCCCAGCGTGGACCAAACCGAGGCGAGAGGAGTGGGCAGAGCCCCCTCACTTACCCGGCGATAAGTTTCCTTCCATGGCGGCGCAGCAGGGCCCTTGTACCGAGCGCGGTGCCGCCAGAGCAGAGCCTCCATTGCCTACCGGGAGCGGCAGCGCCGGGCACGCCGGGAAATGTAGTCCCAGCTCGGCAGTGACGTATGCGGCGTAGAGATGACGCAAGCCGCGATGACGTAGTGCCGTGATGACGTCGCACCGCTGTGATGTAGGCTCCGCGCCGCCGCAGCCGGCGCCATGGTGACGCAGTAGAAACGCGACGGCGATGGCGGGCGAGTGGGGCTCGGCCGAGCAGTGGCGTGCGGCCCTCCCGCAGCACGCAGTGCTCAGCCTCCTTCGGGACCGCGCCTCCGGCTCCGGTCCCGGCCGACCACCGCTCATCCGCAATCTGCTCTTCGGCCTGGACGGAGATCTCCTCCTCTGGGACGGGGAGAGCAGCGCTCTCCACACCATCGGCCTTCGCCGGCTCGGCGGGCCCGACCCCGCGGCGCTCAGCCGGTACCAGGTGGGCCTGGCGCGGAGGGAGGCTGCGAGGGGACACTCGTGGGGAGGGGAGGAAGGAGGTTCCTCAAGGCCTCGGGCTGGTGATCGCGCTCCTGCCTTGCTCCCATGGGTCTTTCCTGAGTGAGACCCGTCGGCGTTGTGCTTGGCCGTGACTGGGAGCCAGTTTTGCTTCATTCTGTAGCTGGCAGCCGTTGTGTAAATCACCCTCTAGGAGCAAGGTGTGCCATAGCTCCTGTATCATGGTATTAACACAGGCTGGGGATGAAGGGATGGAGAGCAGCCCTGTGGAGAAGGACTTGGGGGGACTGGTGGGGGAAAAGCTGGACAGGAGGCAGCAATGTGAGCTCACAGCCCAGAAGCCAGCTGTGTCCTGGGCTCACCCCCAGCAGTGTGGCCGGCAGGGAGGGGATTCTGCCTCTGCTCTGCTCTGGGGAGACCTCACCTGCAGTGTTGACACTAGCTCTGGAGTCCTCAGCACAGGAGAGACAGGGACCTCTGGGAGCAGGTCCAGAGGAGGCCACAGAAATGATCTGAGGGCTGGAACCTGTCTGCTGAGAGAGTCGGGGTTGTTCAGGCTGGAGCAGAGAAGGCTCCAGGGAGATCTTACTGCAGCCTTTCAGTATGGAAAGTACCTATCAGAAAGGTGGGGAGAGACTTTTTAGCAGGGCCTGTTGTGGCAGGACAAGAGGTGATGATTTGAAACTAAAAGAGGAGATTTAGACTAGATCTAAGGAAAAAATATTTTACCCTGAGGGTGGTGAGAGCCTATCCCAGGTTGCCCAGAGAGGAGGGAGATGTCCCATCCCTGGAACCATCCCAGGTCAGGTTGTTTGGGGTTCTGAGAAACTTGATCTAGTCCCTGCTGACTGCAGTGGGGTTGGACTAGATGACCTAGAAAGGTCCCTTCCCACCCAAACCAGTCTATGATTCTGTTTCCCTTTTATGCTTATTTCCAGACCCTTCTCTGCATTGACCCACCCCTTTTTGAGGTTTACCAGACTCTGCTGAGCCCCACCCAGCACCATGTGGCACTCATTGGCACAAAGGGGCTGATGGTGCTGGAGCTGCCCAAACGCTGGGGGAAGAATTCTGAGTTTGAAGGTGGGAAATCCACAGTGAACTGCAGGTGAGTGAGACCTCAGGGGGTTAGCAACATCCCTCTCCTGCCATCATTCCTTCACAGTCTCTCCTCTCTGGGGGCCACATCTGGAAGCTATTGGTTGTCTCAGGGTTGCAGGGACAGTCCCAAATGGAGTTGTTTTGACTCAGGGACCTGGTGGTTGTCAAGTGACCCTAATAAATGGCCTTCTGAAGTTGCTGCAGAAACTGAGGAGCAAGGTGCAGTGGTAGCTTAAGCATTTGTCTAGATGGAACTAGAAAGGGCTTCAGGAAAAACCTGTTCCTCTGTCTTTAAGAATAGTGCAGCTCCTGGCTTTGAAACCTCTCGAGTGGGTTTGTAGCTCCTCTTGCCCCCACTTCCCTTTAGCAGTCACCTCTGTGTCTCCTGTAACTGGGTGTGTTTCTGCTCTGTGTTTCAGCACTGTTCCTATTGCAGAGAGGTTCTTCACCAGCTCAACATCTCTGACTTTAAAGCATGCTGCCTGGTACCCCTGTGAGACCTCAGAGCCCCACATTGTCCTCTTGACTTCAGACAACACTATCAGGTAAAAAACTCTTTGTACTTTAGGATTTTTTTGTTCTCATAGCCAGTCTGATTCTTTGGTAGATCTTTGTGTCCTGCCATTAGACAGAAGGAAGAAATGTTTTACCCTGAGGGTGCTGAGAGCCTGGCCCAGGTTGCCCAGAGAGGTGGGAGATGCCCCATGCCTGGAGCCATCCCAGGTCAGGGTGTCTGGGGCTGTGAGCAACCTGCTGTAGCTGCAGATGTCCCTGCTGACTGCAGGAGGGTTGGACTAGGTGACCTTGAAAGGTCCCTTCCCACCCAAGCCAGGCCAGGGTTCCTACAAGGAATCCCAATAGGATAGCAGTGATTTTAGAGTGACAGCAGCTGTGCTCCTGCCTCAGCAGGGACACATGCAGCACTGCCAGCTGAGGGAACATCACTGCTCTTCCTTTCCTCTAGGTTTTACAATCTGAAGGCACCTCAGAGACCTGTCAAGGTGATTGCTCTTTCAGACACTGAGGAGGAGACCCTCACCATCAAAAAAGGGTTTGTGTGGCTTCTTGTGTTTTGAAGTGCTGTTGGCAGAACAAGCTCTGCTTTCCCAGTTCTGTTTTTAATGAGTAAGTGATAAATCTACCTGAAAGTTAGATCTGATTTTTATTTCATGGCCTTCTTCCTGCCACAGGAACTCTCCTTCTGTTGTTGGTTTCTTCCATCCTTCTCAAAGGAAGTGGTAACCAACTGTACAGTCCAGTGTTTGGCAGTATAGTTGTTTGAGAAATACCCTTTAGGATGGGGTTAAGAAGGGCTTTTTGAGTGGGGAATGCAGGAGATAGGTATCTTTTTTCTTTCCCTCTTGGCCTAGTTGCTAAGGGAGACCCTGAGGGTCTCTGCTAGGCCCAGCCTGAGGCACTACCCCCAGGTCCCTCTCGTCTCTCATCCTGTGGAACTGGGCTGGCTGGTGGCAAGGGAGGCACCTGAAGAGGATGTTATGTGCACATGTCAGAGGACTGACAGACAAGTGTTGAGCATCTGGCAGCACATGGTGCTGGAGCTGGGTCTGTGCTGGTGCTGACCCCAGGCCCTGTTGTGCCTGTCCCCAGGAGAGCCTACACCGCGTCGCTGGGAGAGACCGCAGTGGCCTTTGACTTCGGGCCGCCCCTGCCGGTCCCTAAGAACATTCTTGGCCAGAGAGGGGCTGAAGAAGTGCTGGCCTGTCCCCTCTACATCCTGTATGAGAATGGAGAGACATTCCTCACATACATCAACCTGGTGCAGAGGTAGGAGCAGGACATCCTCTGCTTTCATGGGGTGCTGGTGTGTTTGGAGCGGGGTAGGGTTGGAGAGCCCTCAGTGCCCTTGGGCTGAGGCTCTAAGAGGGAGGCTGGGCTGAATGTTGGTGCACTGCAGGCTGGTTTAGCTCTGTGGCAGTGCTAACAGGCTGAAATCCAAGACTGGTGCCAGAGGAGGCCACAAAGATGATCCAAGGGCTGGAACGACTCTGCTGTGAGGACAGGCTGAGGCAGTTGGGGTTGTTCAGCCTGGAGAAGGCTCTAGGGAGACCTCCCTGCAGCCTCTCAGTACTTAAAGGGAGCTTATAAAGGGAGAAAGACTTTTGATGTGGGCAGCTAGTGATAGGACAGGGGGGAAGGGTTTTGAACTGAAAGAGGGAGATTTAGATTAGCTATCAGGAAGAAATGCTTTACTCAGAGGGCAGCAAGGCACTGAACAGGTTACCCAGACAACCTGTGGATGTTCCATCCCTGGCAGTGTTCAGGGCCAGACTGGATGTGGCTCTGGGCAACCTGCTGTGGTGGAAGGAGTCCCTGCCCATGGCAGGGGGGTTGGAACCAGATGATCTTTAAAGTCCCTTCCAACCCACACCATTCTATGGTTCTGTTGTATGCTGCTATGAATCCTGTACCACCTTCATTCATCCAGACGTTAAGGGTGTGGCTTCCACTGCTGAGAATCCACTGTCCCATATTTGCCATTCTAAATCTGAACAGGAGACACTGGACTGTTGGAAGATCAGAGGGTCTGAGGCTGCTAAGGTGTATTTTGGGGCCTTAGGTTCACAGCAGAGACAGCCTGAGCTTTGGCTGAGGCTGAAGGAGCCATGGAGGGTTCTCAGTAACCAGTTAGAGCTGGTGTAACTGAGCATTAACAAGTGTGGTATTTGGGTTGGAAACAGCACTGCCTGCCTCTGCATGAATGGTGATGTGGGCAAGGAATGGGCTTAGTCCTTCTAAAGTTCTGCCTGGAGAAATGCCCCAAAAGGCTGCTTGGGAAGTGCTTTATTAAGCAAGAAACCAATTAAGTAATAAGGATAATTAACTTGAGCTTTCCCTGAGTACTTTGTGTTCCTGTATGAGAGTATTTCCTCTGGGATTGTTTGCAGTGTAGCTTGGTTGCTTTCAAAGCTTAAACCATTCCTCCTGAGCTCCAGTTTCCCTGAGCTCTCCAGCAGGAAGGTGCAGTTCAGATTCTTCATCCCCCAGCTCTGAGCTGCTGCTGCCTAATGGCAATTGGGACAGAACTGCAAACCTTGGGGGTTGTAGTTACTGGGCAGCAAGCAGCCATGAGGAACTCTCCTTCCACACCTTCTTTCTTCCAGCATGAGGAGCCTGGACAAGCTGCTTGGGCCCCTGCCCATGCACCCTGCAGCAGAAGACAACTATGGCTACGACGCCTGCGCCGTGCTCTGCCTGCCCTGCGTCCCCAACATCCTGGTGATCGCCACTGAGGCAGGGATGCTCTACCACTGTGTGGTGCTGGATGCAGAAGAGGATGAGGAGCAGGTGCCTTCCCCTGCTTTGCTTTTGTTCTGTTGGGATTTGGGTTTCCTGGGTGCAGGATGCCTGGGAGGGAATGCTGAGTGCCAAAGCCTGAGGTGTAGTTCATCTCCCTCCTGTCCCGGGCAGCCTCTCTGATTCTCTGGTGATTTGATTTCTCTGTGAGTTCTCTGGCTTCTGATGGCAGATCAGTTTCTGAGCAAACTGACTGGGAACTATTTGAAAGAGGATCTAAGAAGAAACCCTGGTTCTGAGCTAGGGGTTTTTAAGTTGAAAAAAAATAAAGAAAGGGACTTGAACTTATTTCCCTGACAGTGACAGAGGAATTTCCATCTACATGTAAGGAGGAACTTCTCTGAGGGTGCCAGAGCCCTGGCCCAGGCTGCCCAGAGAGGTTGTGGAGTCTCCTTCTGTGGGGAGATTCCAAAGGCACCTGGAGGTGACCCTGCTCTGACCAGAGGGGTTGGACTGGATGCTCCCCAGAGGTCCCTTCCAAGCCCTAACATTCTGTGACTACTCTTGCCTGTGTTAGGTGACTCTTCCTTGATGCTGTTTATGTTGCCATTTCCATTTCAGTGATGTCTCATGGAAGAATTCAATTCTTTTTTACAGTCAGAAAAGTCATGGGACCCAAGATCTGATCTCATTCCTTCCCTTTATGTGTTTGAATGTGTTGAGCTGGAACTTGCACTGAAACTGGCATCAGGAGATGAAGAGGAACCTTTGGAGTCTGATTTCTCTTGCCCAATCAAACTGCATCAAGGTAGGAGTGTCAGTCAGGCTGTTGGCTTTTACCCTGCTCTATTTCATGCCTTTAGGATTGAGCTGTTTATCAAACAGTGGTAGCTGAAGGAGGATTTGCCTGCTGTCCTTAGTGAAGCTCTGGGAAGAGCAGGCCTGGGAGGTGCTTTAGTGTCTACTCAAGGGCAGGGTCCACATGGTCAGGTAACACTAAATTCTTCCAGCTGTGGATTATAGACTAGAAGCTGTATCTCTGGAGACCAGCTGCAGGTCCTGTGGGCTTGGTGATCCTGAGGGAAGCATCTGTTCCTTAGACTAGGCCATGGAAGTGTGGTTGTAAGTTGGCAGGAGGTTGGGAAGCACAAAGTGCTTGGGTCTTTCTGGAACAAGAAGTTTGTCCCAATGCTGCTCTGCTGGCTTGAGCTGAGCTCCCTTGGGTGGTGCAGATGTGCTGGGATGGGAGTGGTTCCATCCATCAGGTGTTTAAGCCCAGTTTAACTGAAAGCAGAGCTCTAGGTGCTAACACATCCAGCTCCACTTTGGGATGGGCACAGGTAGTACTTGCACCGAGATGTGAACACTGACTGGACCAGAAGCTGGTACAGGTTTGAAGGATGAGTTCTTCTCAGCTCAGTGCCTTTTCCTACATTTGCTGTTTAAATTTCAGATCCCAAATGTCCCTCTAGATACCACTGCACACATGAAGCTGGTGTCCACAGTGTGGGGCTGACCTGGATCGAGAAGCTGCACAAGTTCCTTGGCTCAGGTGAGTGGCAAGGCACGTGGAGAGGGAAGAGACCAGCTGAACATCTGCCTTCTGCTGGGGCCAGCTTGGTGGGTGTGGGTAGTGCTGCAGAGAGTGGGTCTGATGCATTCTGACAAATGTCTTTGCAGATGAAGAGGACAAAGACAGCTTACAGGAGCTGGGAGCAGAACAGAAGTGCTTTGTTGAACATATTCTTTGTACGAAGCCGCTGCCGTGCAGGTAACAACCAAACCTCTTCTGGTGCTTCCAGATCTGTGAGCTGCTCTGGAAAACCCTGATCATTTGCCCTCTTCTGCTGCATTCTTGTCCTTCCAAATGATGAAGTCAGCTCAAAAAAATACAGATAACACAAATAAGCAGAGCCCTGGCCCAGGCTGCCCAGAGAGGCTGTGGAGTCTTCTTGTGTGGAGAGATTCCCAAGGGAGCTGGAGGTGATCCTGGGCAAGCTGCTGTGGGTGACCCTGCTGGAGCAGGGAGTTTGGACTGGATGATCCCCAGAGGTCCCTTCCAGCCCCTCCCGTGCTGGATTCTGTGCCTGACAGTCACTCTGTGTGGTGTGAGAGCAGTTGTGGGCAGCAGTTCTTAGCCTAGTGAAGGATGGCTGGTGTAAGCCTTTTGCTATGGCCAGAGCTTTTCTCAAGAGCCAACCTACACAACTGCAGCAGCCAGGAACTCTTCTGACCAGGCAATTCTTGTGTTTTCTTCCCTTCAGGCAACCTGCTCCAATCAGAGGATTTTGGATTGTTTCTGACATCCTGGGGCCCACGATGATCTGCATCACCAACACCTATGAGTGTATTACAAGGCCTCTCTTGTATGTGGTTCTTGTCTGGTTTGGAATCCCTTGAGTGGTGCATGAAAAGGATTTCAGGATATGACTTTTCTTCTTCTTCTTCTTTTGGTCCTTTCACCTCAGCCTTCTGCACCTCTTAGGACACATCCTGAAGTTTCCAAGCAACTTTACTTTGTTGAGGGGTGGTGGGAAAGCTGGAACCTAGGGTGGTAGATTTGGAAAGTATGTGAAGCTGTTGAGGCCAGGGCATGATTTTCAGTGTCTTTATTGCCAAGAACCCTGTTTAATGTATGACAGGTGCTGAGGTCTCTTGCAGCCCTTAAGCTCTTTCTGCAGTGTTCTTCACTAGGTTTCCTTCCAGCTCTTTCAGTCCCAACTATGTGAGATGCCCCAGGGGGACAGGGCCTGAGCAGGCTGCTTAGGACAGCAGCTCATCCTCCTGCTGCTCAGGTGCTTGCTTGTCTTGTTATGGAACTTTCTTCTCCTCAAGTTAAAAGGATGTTTATGCTTCTTACTGGTTTCAGCTGTGGCCCAACAGAGAGATGGGGGGAGGGGAGCTCCAACCTGGGCTAGAACTGCATTTGCCACCTGATTGAAGTATTGCCTCTTAGAACACTTCTGAGTGGAGGAGTTCCTTGCCTTAACTACCATAGAAACTGATGTAAGTGAAGTATTTCTGGTTGAATCTGTTCTGCACTGGGCTCTTGTGTGGCAGGAGCACAGTCCACCCTGCATCCCCTCCCCTGCTGTGCACCAGAGAAGATGAAGATGTTGCTGTTTCCCCCCTGCGGATCCTGGCTCAGTCGCAGCACTCCTTTGAGAAGCACATCCGAGGCATCCTGCAGCGCAGCTCTGCCAACCCCCTGCTCCTCAAGTAAGCAGAGATGTTTTCCTGAGGGACCTGGGGAGGGAGGGCTCTCAGGAATACTGTCTGTTCAAACAGTGCCTGGGCTTGGCACAGCTCCTGCAGCCAGCCTGTGCCTCTCTGTCCCTACAGCGATGGCATCACGTCAGGTGATGGTGGAGGCTGGGGTTCCTCCTGCTCCAGGGCTCTGCTCACAGCAGGCCTGACCTCAGCTGATGAGGCTGCTGATTGCTTGTCTCACTGGGGTTTGAGTATCTTAAGATACCTCTGGGTTTCCTCACATGAGAAAGATGACTTTTAGCAGGAGGATTTAATCCCAGTCCTTCCCTTCTGGAACTGAGCCCCTCAGAGCCCTCACCATAAACACTGCAAGTTGTTCAGCCTCTCAGAGGAGCATGGTAGAGTAAGATGGCAAAACCCTGTCTCCTGTCTTTTCCTGTTCTTAAGGTCTGCTGATCCAGAGGCTGCTCCTCCCCCTGAAGAATGCCTTCAGCTTCTTAGCAGAGCCACACAAGTGTTCAGAGAGGAATACATCCTGAAACAGGATCTGGCCAAGGAGGAAATCCAGCAAAGGTAGTACAAAGCCCTCAGAAACAGCAGCTGTACAATGTCTCTCTGAAACAGCAGCACTAAGTCCTGAGCCTCCTCTACTGGAATGACCCTTGCACATGAGTGAAAGGGACTGGTGTAAGACTAATGGAACCAAGTGCCAGGGAAAGCAGGGCTGTATGTCACACTTGATCTCTAGAGTGGCTCATAGGGGAAGGAAAACAAAAAGTAAACACACATAAAATAATTCTCTTCTGCTGTTGTCAACCTGCCTGGGAGGGCAGGACATCAACTGACCTCAGCAGCTGGGTTAAGTCTCTGCTTCTTCAAACTATGGTTCTAGAAAAGGGAAGAACTTGTTCTCCGCCCTGCCCCTAAGACACTAGAGACAGTGTCTTAAGCTCTGCATCCTCCCAGCAGCATGAATCACTTCTGTTGCATTTTCTGTGTGCAGGAAATCCTGGTTCAGTTGCATGCTGATGTTTATTTGTGTTTGTTTCAAGAGTGAAGCTGCTGTGGGGACAGAAGAAGAAGCAACTGGAAGATCTGAATTACTGCCGAGAGGAAAGGTGAGGATGAGCTCTGCCTTTATCAGCCCCAGCAGCAGGCATGCTGAAGCACCTTCTACAGGGTCCTCCATGAACCCAGGGAGAAGCAAATGTATTTCCAGCTATGATGGAATATACTCCCTGCTCCAGCTTGGCTTTTCCAGGCTCCTTGTCCTGCTCCCACCCCCAGAAGTGAGTAACCCTCTCTCCCTTGCCCAAAGGAAGAGCCTGCGGGAGATGGCCGAGCGCCTGGCTGACAAGTACGAGGAGGCCAAAGAGAAGCAGGAAGATATTATGAACAGGTGAGAGCAAGCTGCCCCCCCCTGCTGCAGCACATCTCACCTGCTGGCAACAGCAGGCAGGAGGTTCAGAAGACTGGGCTTCTGAGATGCTCTTTCTTGGGGGTCAGTGGTGGTTCTTCGGTACTGCTTCAGGTCCAGACTGGACTTGCCATTCAGAAAGGCCAGGTGAGAGTAGCTGAAAGAGGAAAGTGAAGTCTGGAGCCCCTGAGACTTAGGGAGAGAGTCAGAAGTGCAAGACTGTTGGTGTCTCAGCAGAACTGCCCTAACATGCTCATTCATCCAGCAACGTTTCTTGCTTTGTTCCCTCGAGGATGAAGAAGGTGCTGAGGAGTCTGCATGCTCAGCTTCCTGTGCTGTCAGACACTGAAAAGGACATGAAGAAAGAGCTGCAGACAATACATGATCAGCTGCAGCACCTGAGCAATGCTCTCAGACAGGTGAGAAAAGGGATTATCTGGCTGTGGTAGGTCACTGTCAACACCTCACTTGCACCTGAGGAGAGTGCTGATAGAATCAGGTCCTCCAGCAGCTGTGTACTCCTGTTGAGTTGCCAAGACCACACCAAAATAACTCTGAGCCTTGATAGTAATAGAGGCAGAACCTCTGCAGCCTGGTGTAAACCCTCAGAAAGAGTCTGCACACCTTCCTCAGCCCAAGCAGCAACATTCTCTTCTCCCTGTGGGAGGGAGAGTGCAAAGGCAAGCAGGTTTTAACCCAAAGAGAATCAGCTGGTTGCAGTGTGACACCAGTTTAACTGGAACACTCTCACTCTGCCCAGCAGTACCAACACTGACTGGAGTCTGCCTTTCCTGCATGGCTTCTAGGTTAAAATGAAAAAGGAATACCAGCAAAAGAAGATGGAAAAGGGTGGAGACTCCCAAAAACCCAGCATTGCCCTCAGTGCCTACCAGAGCAAGTGCATCCAAACTGTCCTGAAGGAAGAGTAAGTTAAAGCTTGGCTCCTTCTGTACAATTCCAGCCCTGCCACTTACAGAAGTGTTTCCATTCCAGGGTCTAGGCTGTCAGTTAACCTCTCTGCTGTATTAGCTGCAGCTCCTTGAGATGGACTGAAGCATAAAATGTGCCAGTCCCTGACAACAGCACTGCCCAACTTAGGCTACCATGAAAGCAGATGTAGTTCAAGTCTGCTTTTTGCCCAGGAGCCTTCTGGCAGTCTGTAGCCAGGCTGCAGTGAACAGAATGACATGCAGTGCTGCTCCCATCCTCTGCTTCTCCCATCTCAACTCTTTTCCCTCCTGCTCAGTTCAGAGCAGAACTGACTTGCAGCCTTTTGACTTGGACTTGTTTTTCTTGAAGGGGAGAACACATAAGGGAAATGGTCAAACAGATCAATGACATCAGGAGCCATGTGAACTTCTAAGGTACCCGTGATGAGGAACTCACAGCAACAGGCTGCAGGAGCTGTGCTTTACTTTTCCCTGCTCTTTCCCCTGTATATTTACATTTGTATGTTGAACAAGATGCCTTTTGCTTACTATTTTGTAAAGAGACACTGTTAAATAAAATACTTTTGTTATGACTCCCTAAATGCTGTGGGGACCTTCTGCATGGTGGGGGTGGAAGGGGCCTCTGAGGATCAGCTAATGCAGCTCCCCTGCTACAGCAGGATCTCCTCCAGCTGCCTTGGGAGACTCCATAGCCTCTCTGGGCAGCCTGGGCCAGGGCCCTGCATCCTCAGAGGAAAGAATTCTTTCCTTCTGCTCAGCTGGAACCTCCTGGGTTCCAGTTTGTGCCCAGTGCCCCTGGGCCTGTCCGTGGGCACCACTGAGCAGAGTCTGGCCCCAGCCTTTTGCCCCCAGCCTTTAGCTACTGATAAGATGAGGTTCTCCTGGGCAGAAGACTGCAGCAGGTGTTCTAAACCTTGAGACTGGTCTAGTGTGATACTTCGAGCTAGCTCAGCAGCATGGGGATTGCTGCTTCCTCCCCAGAGCTCCCTGGGGTTACTCTGGGAGACTTCTCCTACCCTTGGTCCATGGCATGGTGACTGCAGGGGGCAGGGCCTGTGGCAGAAGGCAGAGGAGAAAGACCAGAGAAGCAGACACTTCAGCAGCTTTTTTTGTTTAATCTGGAACACTTTCCTCATAAAGGACACAACCTTCAATACAGTTAACAAATGGTTACACTTGAATCCTGGAGACAGCAGAATTCTACACCCACAATTGCACAGGACACCAAGGGCTTGCTTCACTGGAATGCAGTATTAGCTTCCAAACACTCAGGCTGCCTTTCCCAAAAGATGGCTCTGGAGTCCCTCCTGACATCACAAGGCCAATTACTCATCTGCTGTAGACAAACTTCAGTGGACAAGAAGTAACTGTTGTCCTCCCACCCCTCAGAAAAGGCAACACAGTCAAGCTCAGCTTTGAAAAGTACTGCACTGCTAGGGAAGTGGCAGCAGGAGAAGTGCCCAAGCTGCAGGGGAGGGAGGGCTCTTAGTACCTGTTTGGGAACAGGGGCACCAGACATGCTGCAAGAACACTGTTTATTTTTACAGGTTAAGACTATACAGGTATAGGAATACATACAAAGCTTGATCTTGTCCCTTTGACAGTCTACAGCAACAGGATCAGGTTCCTAACCCACTGCCCCTGTGCAGCAGAGCTGACCTGCCAGGTGAGCACTAGTGCCTGCTAAGAACCTCTCCCTAAGTGAGGAGAACCTACCACCCTACTCCCATCAAGCCCCAGAACACCAAGAACTGGAGGGAAAAGCATTTGTAATCCATCCAGTTCCTACACCAAGAGCTTCTCCTACATCTAACTGACAGTCTTTCACACTTGCCCTGCAGATTTGGCACACCCTGCTTTGTTTTTAAAGCTCCCTGCAAGTTTCTGAAGTTGGAGCTCAGCAGAAGCTGGAGTTACTGCTTCTGCAGCTGTGCTTCCCTTCCCTGGAGGGAGAGCAGGACAGGGGGCCAGTGAGCACAGCTCCCACCCCTGCTGGGAACAGTCAGGCTTCCAGTTGAAAAAGAAATGGTCAAACAGGTATGACCTTAAGTCCATCAGCTGGTGAAAAGGGGCTCTCATGTTCCAGCTCTAAAATGACCAGGAGTAAAGGTGTTTGGGTGCATGATGGAGTAAGGTGGTGCAAAGGAAAGCAACCACCCTGTACCTGTACACCCTTCCTCTCCAGACCAAAAGGAAGTTCCTGCACTGACCTTCTTCAGAAGGAAAGCAGCCATTAGCCAGCAGCACCCCTCTCAGGTGAGCCCTCATCTCCATCCCCTTCATGCCTCCAGCCTCCTCTAACCAGACCAACACTGCTGCCCAGAGACAAAAATACAGAAGCATGCACACAACCACACACACACACACACATGCACAACTCCAGTCAGCAACTGCTCCCTGTCTGAAGGGTCACAAACCAACTGCCTACTCCCCTCTCTTCTCCTGGGGCTGCAGGAAAAGCCACCTCAGGCCTGGACTGCTCCAAACAACCCAAGCTGGAGAGCTCCAGCCAGGGCTGGGTAGAGGCTGGGGGCAGGGCAGAGAGATGGGGACCAGAGAGGGGATGCTGAAAGGCCATGGCAGCCTCTCTCCTGCACTAGGACAGTCCAGAAACTCAACCAAATCTACTCTGGCTGCATTTCAGGTGCAGCTCCTCAAGTGTTCAGCTTGCTGAAGAGATGGGGAGGATGTGTTGTGGTTTTGCTTCTTTTAACACTGCTGCACAGGTTAGCTGTCAGTAACCAGTTAGGAGTTAGTTCTTGGGAAGAAAGGGACCACAGGAAACAGCTTTTCATCCTGCAGCTCCTACTAAAGGTCTGTGTGTTTCCTCTCCACAGTTTTACTCCACAGAATAGGAGCCTAACCATTGGCAAACAGAATGCAAACCAGCTCCTCTTCCATTTGTGCCTCAGGAGGCAGCTGCTGTCACCTCACAGATCAGCAAAGAGAGAGGAAGATTAAAAACTCCCCAAATCTGGTAAGAGCCAATGAATAAAGAACCATTTCAGTTTCACTTTGAAGTGAAAGTAACTGCCATCTTAAGAAGATGACAACTCTGCCATCTCTTAGTCATTACTGAAGTAGGAAAAATGGCTTTGGGGTGTCAGGACTATGCAAGGAATTCACTGCCAGGGTGAAGACAATGCTTTACTTCTTGGAATGAGAAACAAGGAATTGAGCTTGTATGCTTCTTTTTGGCTGTTTTTAAGGCATTCCTCTTCCAAACCACCAGTTCTGACTTTATGGCAGTAGCAGGAAATACTCTGTTAAAAATAGGATGCAAGCACTTCAAATCCAGTCACCTGCATCCCAGCTAGGAGCATTTCCTGCCACTTCTGCCTTTGTTCATCACCTTCAGATGGGTGACCAAGTGTGGCAAGAAAAACCAATCAGCAGTGAAGGAAAGTCTAAGTTCTAAATTGTGGCCAGCAGTGACCTCCTTTGCCTCCTTCCTTCTCCCTGGGTGGCAAGTGGGGGCCAGTTCAAGGACCCAACCTGCACCACTATTGGTGACACCAACACCTGCAGCTGCAGGTGAAACCACCGCTGCCCAGCTGTGTGCTTCCTGCTCCAAAGCACAGACAGAGAAAGGAGGAGGAATGGTCACCTTACCACCACCTCTTTCTACAACAAAGAACCCAAACCTAGCACCTGATGGATCAGTTTTGTGCCTCTGCTGTCCCAGCGTGTCATTTCAATGTGTGGGTCCAGAAACAGGGGGCAGGAGAGGAGTGAGCTCTGAACAACACCACCACGAAGGAAGAGATGCACTGTACCTGGCAGACTCGAACCAGCAGAGTGACAGCAGCTCCTTCCCGTTTGTGCTCTGTGCCTGGGAGTGCAATCCCCAGCGGGCAGGCTCTGAAGCTGCCCCAGAAGCTGGGGGTGGAGCTGACCTCTCCAGGCAGCAGCTTGCCAGGTCACCTCCCGGGGAACAGCGGCATGGTGCCAGCAGGTGGCAGCCCCTGGAGCAGAGCAGAGCTACACAAACCCCATGCCAAGGATCAGAGGGTTTACACTAGCTTGTTTTTCCCCTTTTCTTTCTTTCTTTCTTTCCTGTGACACTGAGGAGAGATTCCAAGGACTGCTCAGCTTTGGAGATGAGAGAGAACCAGTTGTAGTTCCATGTTCTAAATGCCAGTGGTGAGCAGAGGTTAGAAACCAGTGCAATTCTTGTGCTTTTCTTTAAGAATCAGAATTCAACAGCAAAAAGGTCTAGGAGCTAAACTCTCTGTCCAGTTTTGCATGGTGTGGGATTAGCCTGTGTCTGTTCAGGAGACACAGCTCATTCAGGTCACCCCCATGTCAGCAGCAGGCAGATTCTTCAACAGTCAATGGTCAAAAAAAAAGGGGGGGGAAAAAAGTACTGAATGATGAAATAAGATCAATCTCCAGTGTCCTGCTAATAAAGTCATATTTTAATATAAAATATTCATACAGCATACTCTACACCTCACCTTCTCTGCTAGCTGAATACTGTTACTGACTATTCAAACAGGAAAACTTCAACCACTTGGCTCTTCAAAGTTTTGGAGGGACAAAATGGTTTCCAGCAGCTACTCTGATCACAGTAGTGGGGAGAAAGGAAAAGAGGGAAAGACAGAAGGGACATCATCCAAAACTCTCTATGAGGTTAGGAAGTTGGCTGAAAGAGGGGAAGCTTGTCAGGATGTGAGGACTGCTCCCACTCGGTGGAACATGAAACACTGCACTCCTTAGTGTTTCCTCTAGACAGGTCTCCTCCTTCCTGCACTGCAAGTCACCCTCGTGCTCTCTTCCTGCCCAGTACCAAACCTTCTTCCCCCCCTCTAGAAACAAAACTTAGGCCTTGCTCCTCTCTGTTGTCTTCTGCTCTTTCTGTTAGAGTTAAATAATAATTAATGTTGCTATAAAGATGAGTTAAAAACCCAGCGGCAGCCTCGGAGCTCTCCCCGGGCTGTCATGTTTCAGGGAGCTGGTTAATGTCCGTCAGTTTCGTGTCGTTCAGGATCGCCCGGATCCTCTCCAGGGAGTCTGCCTGCCGGATCCTCTCCAGCTGCACCTGCAGAGACCAACAGATGCCCCTCAGCTACTCCAAGCTGCCAGCCCCAGCTCCACAGCCAGAAGCAGGGCCAACAGCCCAGGCTGGCAGCCCCTAGCACCTCTGCAAAGAGCAGAGGCACCAGAGAAAGGCCAGGTGTGAAGGAGCAGCAGCTGCACTGAGAGCTGAGGGGGGAAGGAAGGGAAAGCTTAAGATGTCAGAGGGTTATCAGGCATGGGCCCGGGCTGCCCAGGGAGGTGCTGGAGTCACCAACCCCAGAAGTGTCCAGAACATGTGGAGCTGTGGTGCCTGGGGACAAGGGTTAGTGGGGAGCATGGCAGTGCTGGGTGGCTGGTCTCAGAGGGCTTCTCCAGCCATGACTCCATGCCTCTGGAAGGCTGCTGTGTTTCAGAACACAAAGCCACTACCTGGGGGGATCAAGCAAACCACAAAAAAAGGAGGCAGATGACAAGCAAGAAGCAACTTCACTAGCTAGGACAACTCAATAGTCTCCTTTGTCATATCTACTCCTCCAGAGACAGCCAGAACAAGAAGAGGACAATTCTCTACTGTCCACCCAGCCAAACTCTTGCCCAGCTACCCACCTCCTGCACTGCTGGCTCAGTTTTCAAACAAGCCTCAACACTTGACTCCAAAAGAATCTGTACTTGAAATTCTGCTGGATTTCAGTGAGTGGCCTGGCCAAGAACTCAGAGGAGACAGTGCTGGAATTCAGGGCCTCCTCTGAGAGCAAGAGTTCCAGTAAACTGGAATGTGAGAGGGGGTGCAAATCCTCTGCACAAACACAAGAACTGCAGGGCTCTTCATGCTCTCTAGAAGAGAGAGCTCAGCCTGACAGACTGCAACAGACCTCCCAGAACAGCCCTGCCAAAACCCCTTCCTTCAGCCACCTCCTGGTGTCTCATCCCCAACCACAGGTTCCACTTCATGGAGGAGCTACAAGGACAGCAACAGTGCCAGCAGCAGGAGGAAGACTTTTAGAGAGCACAAACAGAAAGCAGTAAACATAACATGAAGAACCATCTCCTACATTCACCTCAAGCAGTCCCCAGGATCTGCACCCTAGTGAGGTGCTGTGAAAAGCAACAGCCTGGAACAACTTCAGGGGGTGGGCAGTGAAATAGCAGCTCTAAAAGCACCACCCTGCATGGGTCTGGCTCTCTGCAGCTCCTCTCAGTACAATAACTGTGTATCTTTGCTGCTGAGAGTCAGCCAGAACAGAGTAATGAGGATCAAAGCCCCAGCAGGCTCTAGCACTAACATCAGCCTAGGAACAGGATTAGTTCACGATCCTAATGACTCCCAAACTGGCTCAGAAATCCCCACAGCAGGAAACTGACAACTGCTGCTTCTTGTTTTACCCAGGAGAGGTAAGGGAACCAAAGCAGCACTGGACACATGAGTTGCCCCTCCCTTACCTGAAGGGTCTGAGAAAGCTTTACAAAATCTCTCTGCACTTGCTCACTGACATCCAGTTCAGTCTGCAGCCTCTGAGCTTTGTTCTTCTCTTCAAACACCAGCTGCTCCAGGTTTGCCTGCACAGAAAGAGACTCTTTATGCTATGCTTAAACTGAAGGAGAAGCTTCTATGAACTGCTTCAAGCATGAAACCAGAGTGGAGAAGCAGAGTCCTGGCAAGAAACTAAACCAACTGATTTCCTACACCTCAGGTTTCCTAACTGCGAAGTCAGAGGCTGACACCCAGCAGGCAAACAGGCTCAGGAGAGTGGTTAAAGAATGCAAAATCCTCTTGTCTTCTACCATGGCCAAAGGCCTCAAACTAAACCAGCAGATTCCTGAGCTTTAGTGGAACATGGCCACAGATGAAGGGCAGTAACCTGCTGGTGAGAACAGAGCATCTTCTGACTGAAGAGAAAGTCACATTTTGACTATGAAGAAAACAACAACAAAAAAGAAACAAAAAGGGGGGCTGAGAGGGGAGATGTTTCTGAGCCTGACTTCAGAAGACAATCCCCAGGAGACACTCAAACTAGCAGCAATTCAGATCTACTCTTTGACAAACCCCAGTGCAAAGTGACTGGGGTGAGGCCTTAGCCCCATCCAGGACACTGCTTCACTGCCAGAATCTTGCCAGCATTCCAAAGCTTCCTTTGTCATGCTCATGCAGTGCCACATCCTCTGACCACAGCCTGGCCATCCCAAGAGCCATCCCCACTTCCAACCCAGCCATCACAGCTACCTTTGCTGCAGTCTCCTTCTTCAGCTGTTCTTCTAGAGTGTTTTTTGCTTCCTGCAAACTCTCCAGCAGCTGCAGGTTTTCCTGTGAAGAACTTTCCAGCTAGAATGTAAAAACAAGAAGAAAGCATTCAGTAAAGCTCCAAACACCTCCCTTTCTCACACAGGAGTTACAGCCTGTGGTACCCTGCCCAGGGCTCAGAAATACACCTGAAGATCTCTCCTAGGGCCACAGAAGATCCCTGAACAACAGCACTTTCTCCCCACTTCTTTCCTTTTGGAGCTGGAGAGACAGGGCCAGACCTGACCCTGAAGCTGTTATTAGGTTCATATTAATACAGGAAATTATGAGGTGAGGTTATTGGGTTAGGTTATTATTTAGGTTAAGAGCAGCTGAGGAATTAAGCCAGTGTTTAGGTTCCAGGTGGATAAACAAACACCTTTTAAGGAACAGAACCATCAGTGGGTCCCAGCCCTACCCTGGCATCACTCCAGGTCCTTCAAAGCTCCAGGCATTCTGTGTTTCCCTCGGGACAGCCACAGAAGCCACACTGGTGCAGTTCCAACACAGGAGCTTCTACCCTCTCCCAAAAGCTGCAACAGACAGAGTGCTCAGCACAGTGTCAGTGCCCTTCAGTGAGAAACTCTGTGCCAATGCACAGCCTGGGGTTCTGGTGACCCACACACAGCAAGCAGCTCTCCAGCACCCCACCAGCACCCTGAGAGGGATGAACAATCATCCTGTGTGTTTCACAACTGTCTCCTTAGTTCACCTCCTTCCCTCCCCATGCTCCAGTGGGACTGGCACCTCCAAGGCAGATGGGATCAGAAGTTCACTTGCTCTGATCTGAAGAGGCTGATGTCAGACAGTGTCACTCAGAGCTAGCAGAGAACAAGAAACCTGCTCTGTTTAAAGCAAACCAGAAGTCCCCCAGTGAAAGGGCTCCTTACCTGCTCCTTTTCCACTTTTATTCTTTCCAGTTCAGCTTTTAAACTGGAAATGGAAGCTGAAACATAAGAACATTAAAGCTTAAATGCAAGAGAAACACAAGGAACTGGAGATACCCTGTTTGCTTCTGGAACTGTTTGAAGGGGAACTAAGCACATGCCAGATTCAAAGGTGACCCAGAGGTAAGCAAATAACTGCACTTTTGTTTGCAGCTGCCCAGCTTTGGTGTATCTGCTCCCAAACATGGCCAGTAGTTAAGATCCAGGTGAGCCAACTGCTCCCAAAATTTCCCTCCCTGACCTCTAACACTCCCACTCTGGGACCCTTTACCCTGCCTCACCTATTTCCTCTTTGCAATTCTCTATTTCCAGCTGGAGAGTTTCTTCTATATTTTCTTTCAAATACTGTTCAGCTTGAATCTGTTCTTTCAAGAACAAAATCTCTGCCTTCAGCTTCTCCTCCAGGTGATCTGCTGCTGTCTGCACAACAATGATGTCCTCCCGGTACTTGAGGATCAGCTCCCGCAGCTCCTAAAGGCATCAGCATCACAAAGGTTTGGGTTAGGATCCTCAGCCATAGCCAGGAGCACAGGCAGCAGCTGCCCCAAGCTTTGGGTTATGATCCTCAGCCACAGCCAGCAGCACAGGCAGCAGCTGCCCCAAGCTTTGGTCCATCTTGCAGCCAGGAAAACAAAACTAGGCAGCATTTGCCTGGCCCAGGAAATGAAGCATGGGTAAGGATTCATCTCCCCACAGGCTCAGGCCTCCCCCCTTGCCCTTCCCCCTCTAGGCTCAGGCCTGATGTGCCTGAGTGGGAGGGAGTGGCCACAGTGAGGCTCATCCTTATCCCAGGCTCTAGATCAGTCCTGGTCTTAATACCTGGACTAACTTAGCTTGATTGATTGCATCAATATCTACACTGGAGCCATGGTGACTGAACACTTGTGTGGCCAGTTGCAAAATACAGCTTGGACTGGGTGAACTGGGATAAACCCACACCCTGCTGACAGCAGAGCACTTCTCAGGCCAGACTTAACTCACTTTACTATTGTCTATCCACTCCCTGAAGCAAGCTCATGGCACAGAGGGATTAGGCTGATGATTTTGGACATCACAGCCTTAAAGGGTTAAAGCCCAGGTTATTCTTCACTGTGCATCAAGAAGAGTGTAACCAGCACATGGAGGGAGGTTCTCCTCCTTCTCTCCTCTGCCTTACTGAGGCCACATCTGGAGCCCTGGGGCCAGTTCTGAGCTGCCCAGTTCCAGAGAGACAAGGAACTACTGGAGAGAGTCCAGCAGAGGCCAGGAAGATGCTGAGGGCACTGGAGCATCTCTGGCAGGAGGAAAGGCTGAGAGCCCTGGGGCTGCTGAGCCTGGAGAAGAGCAGCCCCAGAGGGGAGCTGCTCAATGCTGAGCAAGAGCTCAAGGCTGGGGGCAAGAGGCTGGGGCCAGACTCTGCTCAGTGGTGCCCAGGGCCAGGCCAAGGGGCACTGGGCACCAACTGGAACCCAGGAGGGGTTTTCAGCTTTTCCACACAGAAGATTCCTCCAGCAAGATCTAGTCACATGCATTTGTGTTGCTGATTTGTAAAAGTGTTACCTCTGCTGCTTCTGGCAGGATGAAGTCCTCAGCTTGCTGTAAGGACACATGCAAGCTATGTTTTCCTTGAAGACTTTCATTATCTTTCTGCAGTCTCACCAGCTCTTCTGCCACCTGCTCCCTGGACTGTGTCAGGACAGCCTGCAATGCAAAGAAAAGCAGAAACTCACTGAGGGTCATGCCCAGATCTCTTCCTGCTCCAGTTCCTAGCCCTGCTCTCCCAAGTGGAGTGACCTGATACTCTTTGTGAAGAAGGGAAACAAAACTGTTGTGTGGATCAACATGATCAGCTCTCCCTTGCCTGGCCTAAGCACCAGGAAGCAAGGAAGCTCAATTTCAGCTGGCCAGGCAGGCAGGAGGCAAGTGAGAAATTCAGCACTGTTAATGTCCCAGTTTTCCTCTGTATTTATCCATCAGCTAGCTGTGCCTGGGGTGCAGGGGGAGCAGGGAGGGGAACCCCATGTGGCTGTGGGAACTGGCAGGGATGTTTCTTAAAATCACTTCAGTCAGCTGCAGGATGAGGCTGTTCAAAAACCCTAAACACTCATCCTGAAACTCTCCTGGCAGGTGTCTAGGTGTCTGCCTCCCACTGCCTTTGGAGGGAAACAGCAGAACACTTGGCCCTTTGTAAAGGAAAAGGATTGAGACCAGAGTCTTCCATCCACCACAAAACAGTGGAGTGACTGCTTCAGGATAGGGCAGCAGGGACTTGAGCTCTGACAGAAACTGCCCTTGGTATTACCAGTGGGCAGCAGGAAAAGCACCAGATCAATACATTTCTGCATCTCCATTAGGCTCTCATTCCTGCCAGCAATGTCCTGATGTTCTACAGACAGCCCCAGGCCCCAGAAATACAATCCTGGGCTTTATGACAAGGAATGCTTAGTCCCCATGATGCTGTGCAAGGGAGGGGGAAAGGAGAAGCTTCCTTCTGCTACAGAAGGGAATTCATTGCTCTAAGGAAATTAGACTTTGCTCTGCCCTAGAAAAGGAGCTCCTACTCCTGTTCTCTGGCTTGATGCTCTGAATAGTTTCAGAAAGGCAGTGTGTTCCCATACACAGCTCTCTGCCTGAGTGTTAGGGCTGGGATTTTCTGTCTGACCTGTAAACTATTGAGCACTCATCCCTAAAACACAACAACAGACTCAGCAGTGATGATACTTGAGATGAACCCTAAAAAACTGCCTGGAGAAAATCTTTTCTGTCTCCAGATTTGAGGCCAAAGAAGATCCTAAATGGGAATGGAATGTACCTGGTGGTAAGGGAGGAAAGGAGTTGAGCAGTGATCCCTGCAGTAACAGGCATACACCCAGGAAGCATGAGAGACCCCACAGGCTGCTCCAGCTCCAGCACTTGCCACCAGAGCTGACTTGCTCAGCACCTTCAGAAGGGAAGGGGCACAGCTCTCTCCAGCCAGCCTTGGCTGGACAGAAAGACCAAGTCTTCTGCAAGCACACAGAGCTCCAGGGGTGAGACCAACAGTGCTCAGGGGAACCCTTACCATTTGCTCCTGGACACTTCTCCTTGCCTGGGCAAAGGCCTGCTGCAGGTCACTGAGGAAGTTCTCTGACTTCTGACATTTAGCCATGAGCAAAGAGATCTTTAAAAACAAAGCAGAAAACCCACAGAGAGACAGACAGACAGCATGAGACAGGTTTTAAAGAAGAAACAACCACTGAAGGTCTCCTGCCTCTCATCATTATTGATATGAACTCTGACACTTCTAACCACTCCAGTCTGCTGATTGCCTGCTCAGGAAAGCAGAAATGCAGCTGCAGTCAGCCAGCAGAGATGCTGCTGTGCCAAGAATACACTGGCATTCTATTTACCAAGCCCTAAACAAGAAAGGAACAGCTAATTCTAACCCAGCTTGAGTGGAGCCAGTTCAGAGACACTGAAGGGCAATGCCAGAGCTGCCACCTAAGCCTGCAGCATTTTCTTTCAGGTGAATTGTGTCCCTTTCTCTGAGAGCACAGCTCTGCAAGAGCTTCACAATGAACTTCCTCTACCACAACAGATGCTGAGCAGCAAGGGTAAGCAGTGCTTAATTGAGAGCATCTTGGCCCAGCCAAAAGCACAAAGGTATAAACACACCCCTGCCACCCAAGGCAGATTTCACCTGATGCCCACTGCTTCCTCAGGAAGAAACAAGCACTTGAGTCTTGCAGCTCAAGCAGCAAATTCAGTGTCTTGTAGGCAGCATTCACCTCACACTCTCATTTTGAACAGGCCAGAGAGGGGCTTCTAAAGCTGAGACTACCACACATCCTCTTTGGTTCTGTTGTTCCTGGAGAGTTGTGGACTGAAAAACCTTTCCAGCAGGCCCCTGCTTTGCAGGGGTCTGGTACCTGCTTTGGGCCAACTACTGCTGCTGCCTGTTCAGCCTCTGCTTGTCTTGGCCACAAAGCCACTGACTGGCTGTCAAGCACTGAAGAGAGGCAGTGCTATGAATGGCACTGGTGCCCAAGAACATGGGGCTGCTTCTGCACTCCAAACACTACTCCAACTCCAGCTGCCATCTCTGTAACAGATTCCAAGCCTGGAGATGAAAGTCTGGGGCCAGAACTGGATAATATGATCTTAGAGATGTGTCCAACTTCCTAGAAACAGCAGCAGCCTCAGGTGGAGCAAAACTAACCCTAGAAATTCTCCTTTCTGTTGCCTCTACAGCAAGCAGTCCATCTCTGTCTAACAGAAGATGAGTTCTTGTGCCATGCTTTAGAGTAATGTTTCATGACTGCTGCCAGCCTGATGACAGAAAGCTTGTACCTGATTAGAGGAGTCTTCAGCACTTTGTTTCATGTAATCCTCCAACTCCTGCTTCTCTTTCAGTGTCTTTTCCAGTTGGTCATTTGCCTGCCTCAGCATCACCTGCAGCTTTTTCACCTGGGTTAGTATAACCAAATCATTTCACTTTATTTCCTGAAGGCAGATAGAACCCAAACCACAACCCAAAATCCCTCCAAACCCTATGCAACCCAGAAGTCCCTCTGTTGTTCTTCTGAAACACCTCCAAGGAACCATGGGGACATCAAACTGCACTGCACCACTGCCAGGTAACACCTTCTATCCCTTCTTTCCAAGCAGAGTGTGCCTCATGCCTTCCATACCCAGCTGCAAACTGGTCCTCAGTCCATGGAAGGAAACAAACATCCTCCAATACTTTCCAGTCATTTTATGCTGCTAGCATGAGGTCCTCCAACTTTTCCTTTGCTGTTAACAACTCTTGAGAGTAGAATTGAATGCACAAGCAGCACAGAATAGAAATGATGAAAGAGACTGACTTCAGCATGAACACAACACCTTGGTCTGCTAGCACTGGCTAAGGTGAATCCTTAGGAGAGATGTGCACCCAGTGCTCATGAGCACAGAGCAGTAAGAAGCCAGGTGATGGCAATACAAGGGCAGAAGCCCTGCAGTATGCTGACACTGTTCACTTCAAGCCAATGAGTAACCCAGCAGCTGGTTCATGCATACATCCTCACTTTGAATAGCTGCAAAAATCTTGCTAGAACTGAAGGAGAAATCCCACCTGGTCTCTTGTCTCAGCCTCCTGAAGCTGGATCCCTTGCAGCTGCTTCTCATAGTTGGAGCACATGTCACAGCGTCTGCCCAGCTTGTTCCCTGCATTCTGCACCTGGGGAACACAGAGTCAGCACTGCCCAAAGGCCACAGCACTCTGCCAGGGCTGCCACATGCTCCCAGGTGTGCTGTTGGTCACACATGAGAACAAGCAGCAGCCAGACTCAGGTGCTGGCAAGATTCCATTGCTCTAGAAGTGCAGGATGATGGCAATCAGCTGCAGGATATCAGCTTCTCCTGGCACGAGTGCCACTGTCAGCACAAAAGCAGGAAGCCAGGGGATGCAAGAGTTATCAGGTCAGTCAGGGTGTCCCTTTGTGATGGATTACTTCAGTATCTGAGAGAACAGCTTGCAACAGGCCATACTTTGGTCATGCAATTCTCTTGTATCACAAATCACACCAGAAACACAACCCTGCAGTGTTTGGGGTGGGGTTTACTGGAGGAGGTTTTATTTGTGGAGGGGGGGGTTGGTTTTTTCATTGGTTTTCTTCTACTTTTTAACTATTTCCTTTTTTTAAACCAACACAAAGCAATTAAATAGCCAATCAGTTCATCAGGTCAGGATCTCCTTAAATCTCCTCCCTCCTGTAACTGAGCTTTGATTATTTTTCAGTGGCACACACTCATTTTGTTCAGTCACAGCCATCAAGCTTTATTTCCTTTCCAATGCTCTCCTCTAGTACTGCTCAGGGTCAGAGACTAAACAATCAGCTCCAAGAACAACTGGGTGAGCATAAGGGAGAAGGCAGGCTGCTTCTGGACAAGGGGACAAAGCTCCAGCTGCAAGTCAGGTCTGAGCTGAAACTGGGTTTGTATTCGCTGTGCCATGCCCCACCCACACCGAGTGGCATTCCCCTGCTCTGCCTCTCCTCTGCCTCCAGAAACACGTGGGAAGCAAGGCATTTCTCTGCTGAATTCTAAGGGTTGGAGTAAAGTGTCACTGAAATGCCAAGAGGGCAAGGAAACACTCCAAAGTGGAGGCTTAACTCAGCTCTCACATCAGGAAGCTCTAAGTTCTCCTGATACTACAAATGAAGAGCAACCCCAAAACAAAAAGCAGCTTTACAAGAGGTTTGGGGAGACCTCCTCAGCAATCATTTGCAGATAGGCTGAACTCCAACAAGCTGAGGAAATAAAACATCCCTAGCTCTTCATTTCATCTGTCCTTTGCCTGGCCTCTCCTCCTGCACTGCATCCTTACATTCCTTTCTCTCACCCCCATGCTGCCTTCCTCTTCAGCTATTATGGGTTGTTCTCTCTCCCCCTGCCTTTGGGAAGATAACCCCAGACCTACAACACCTCTTTGCTGCAAGAAACCAAATGCAGGCTTTGAACTACCACATAAAGCTGCTGCAAACCTGACAGGCAAACACACAGAAGCAACACTTTCCCTGTCAGCCACACAGACACTGGCAGAGTGTGGGCTCTGCTGCTGCTGCTGCTTCCTCTCAGAAATGGGCTTCTGCTGATCCAAGTCCCCAGCAACTTTCCAAAGCTTCCTCTGTGGTAGCTGTGTCTGTTATGCCTATCTTGGCTGCTCATTTCCAACTGGCACTCCACACACAAGCCTCAGGGCAACTCCTTGCCACCCAAAACAGCACTCTTTGCTCCTTTTGCTCATCCTTCCCCTCTCCAAGTCACCCTCAGTTGCACCATCCCCTCCTTCCCTAAGCTTCCCTTTTTCTCCTTTTCTTTGACTCCTCTCAGGTTTTTCCACCTTCTCACACAGATGCCAGATCAACAGCTGCCTCTGCCAGACCCCCCCAACTGCAGCACCTCCCACAAACACTCAGCCAATAGAGTTTACCTTGGCTGTGCTTCACCTACACAAGTATTCCAGGAAAGCAAAGGGAATAGCTACCTATGATGCTAGCTCTTTCCTTCCTTAAGGCTCTAAAGAGGGATCTGACCAGGCTGATCCATGAGCCAAGGCCAATGGGATGAGGTTCACCAAGGCCACGTGCCAGGTCCTGCACTTGGGTCACAACAACCCCAGGAGTGCTCCAGGCTTGGGGCAGTGGCTGGGAAGCTGCTGGTGGAAAAGGACCTTGAGGTGTTGGTCAACAGCAGCTGAAGATGAGGCAGCAGAGTGCCCAGGTGGCCAAGAAGGCCAACAGCATCCTGGCTTGGATCAGCACTAGTGTGGCAGCAGGACTAGGGCAGGGATTGGCCTCCTGGGCTGGGCACTAGGGAGGCCACAGCTCCGATCCTGGGGTCAGGTTAGGGCTCCTCACTCCAAGAAGGATATTGAGGTGCTGGAGTGTGTCCAGAGAAGGACAGTGAAGGTGGGGAAGGGTCTAGAGCACAAGTGTTGTGAGGAACAGCTGAGGGAACTGGGCTTGGTTAGGCTGGAGAAGAGGAGGCGCAGGGGAAGCCTTCTCTCTCTGCAACTCCCTGAAAGGAGGCTGGAGCCAGGTGGGGGTTGGTCTCTTCTCCCAAAGAACAAGAGATTGTTCCAGGGGAGGTTTATGTTGGACATTAGGAAAAATATCTTCCCTGAAAGAGTGGTTAAGCATTGGCCCAGGCTGCCCAGGGCAGTGGTGGAATCCCTGCAAGCATTCAGCAAACACCTAGATGTGGTGCTGAGGGTCACGGGTCAGTGGTGACTCGGCAGCGTTGGCTTCATGGTTGGCATGATGATCTTAAAGGTCTTTTCCAACCTTAGGGATTCCCCAAAGGAGGAAGAACCTTCCCCCAGCAGCCAGCCCACTGCAGGCAGGCTGTCCCAGAGGCAGTGCCCCCAGCACTCACCTCCTTCTGCAGCAGGTTCCACTCTGTCTCGCTCACCAGGCGGTAGCCGCTGGGGGAGACGTAGGCGCTCTCCACTCCCTGGGTGACGCTGGAGAGCAGGGAAGCAGTCTCCTCTTGCTCTGGGGTCATGGCTTTGATTGCCTTCTCCTGATCTTTGGTTAACATGAACCCACTTGGCATTTGCAGAGACCCAAGGGAAGCTGTATCAAAGTTCTCAGAGGCTGAATCTGCTCCAACAAGGGGCCCAAAATCCGACTCATCCAGGTTGCCAGCAGATTTGGCTTTGTTGGTGTAGCCTAAAGCTTTGGGCTGTAAGGAGCCAGAGGTGCCCAGGCTGTCTGTGGACTGTGCTCGCCTCAGGCCATCTTTGAACATGTCACTGTCTGATTTATTGAAGGATTCACCAGAAGAAAGCAGCAGGTCTGCATCCAGTGAATGGACTGAGCCATGGGTGCTGTTCACCTGCACCTGGGATTGAAAAGCAAGGGAGGGATCGTTAGGAGCTCCACTCTGGAAGCATGGTGCCAGGGAATGCTGCACACTCACTGTCAGGCATGGTAAAGGCAAATTTAACTTGGCTGTGGCTAGAACATCTGATCACTAAGCTTCAGGTGGCAGAGAAAAGGATCCAGAACTGCAATGTACCAGCTGGGATCAAAAAGCAAAGCAACCAAAGCAAAGGAGTCTCCTGTGCACAGAGTGCTCCTCTAAGGATCTGTCTTCCTGCCAGCCAAGCAAGGACACAGTCACCTTCCATCTTCCAGTATCTGAAACAAGGTCCTTCTTCCACTAGAGACAGATTTGCAGCATCACTTCTCTAACTAGGATCTGCACAACAGAAGGCAAAGACCCCACTTCCACCAGTAAAGGCATAAGTCTTTGGTAAACCAAAGAAACTTCACATTCAGGGAAAAATAAATGGAGAATAATACACTCCCTATCTACTCTATACTGCCAAGTGAGTTCTCTTCCTCTCTTTCCACTGCTCTGAGTGTCTGACAAAACATTCTGAAGAGAAATAACTATTTTTTGTACTATTTGTACACAAAATAAACTGAAAAGGGAAGAGGCTGGGCCTAAAACCAGAGAGAGACCCTGGGGAATGCCAACACCAAAGCCCCACTGACTGTCCTGTGAGGTAGCTCAGGCTCATTAAGTCTCTTGATCTATTTCTGTTTCTCTGTAGCACTGACAAGAGAGCAGTAATGCTTTATTTAAGCAGCATGTGACTTATCAAAAGCCCTTCCCATACATTATGCACTTCTGCACTGCCATTAGACATGTAAAGATGATGACACCGAGGAGAAAACAACACTGAAAGCAAGCCTTTGAGACAAAGAGCTGCTGAAACAGGCCCAGCAGAGACTGGCAGGAGGCAGGTCCTTCCCTACAGGTGTTTCTAACTTCTGGGTATTATTTACTCCTGGTTTTATGAGTGTTGTAAATGCCTTGTTTTAATCATTTTTAGGCATACTTATATTTACATGAGCATAGCTGAACTCTCCCAATTGCTTTACCTCTTCATTAGAGAGCTGGGTAAGGGTTTCCTCAGTGGCTAGAGAACATGAAGCTTTTGTTTCATCATCTGAATCTTTTTGCTTCTGCTCCTTTCTCTTGCTAAGCCTTTGCTGCTCATCTTCTTCCTAGAAATCAGTGGTTGACAGAGAACACACAAGCAGATTCAGTTTTGCTGAGCAGTCATGACATTGGCTTCCATCAGGAACTAAGCTGCAAGAGCAGTACTGCAGAGGAGTATTTTGGTTAAAGCCCTAGTGTTTGCCACATAGGGATTCTCCTGGTTAAATTCTACTGTTCCTCTCAGAAGGCACCCAAACTGACTTAAGGGAGAACTCACTGGAGTGACCAGTTCAGGTTCTAGAACTCAAAGAAGACAACACTTGTATAAGCTAATTTAAAATGAAGCTTCTACTTTGTGCCTGAGCTAGCTACTGCATTGGAAAAAGCTAGCAAGAAGGGAAAACTGCTGCCCTACCACTGCTATGATGGATGGGGCCAGACTCTGCTCAATGGTGCCCAGGGACAGCCCAAGGGGCACTGGGCACAAACTGGAAGCCAGGAAGTTCCAGCTGAGCAGGAGGAGAAAGTTGTTTGGTGTGAGGGTGTTGGAGCCCTGGCCCAGGCTGCCCAGAGAGGCTGTGGAGTCTCCTTGTGTGGAGAGATTCCCAAGGCAGCTGGAGGTGACCCTGGGCAAGCTGCTGTGGGTGCTCCTGCTGGAGCAGGGGGTTGGACTGGATGATCCCCAGAGCTCCCTTTTAAACCTAACCAGTCTGTGAGACTAGATTCTTAACCCAGATGTCTGTCTCCTAAGTGACTTTCTTCCTTCAAGATTAACCTCTGGCTATTATTACCTTTTCATTTCACAACATCCCTTCTAAAGTTACTATCTGCATGAACCCTGGAGAGTTCCTGCTAGAACTGTTGCCTGTCACTCAAATGGAGAACTGCTACTAGAACTGGAAGCTCTCATCCCCTGAAACATTACCACACTGCAATACCTTGTCTCCAACAGGTGATTTCCAGACCTGTCATACCACACTAACTCTCCAGGAGTTTAAAACCCCCTCCAAAAACCCAAGCAAGCAAGCAGCAAGTAACCTGATCTTTTTTTTTCAGCTCCTCAACCTGCCGAAGCTGCTCGGAGGTCAGGACGATCTCCATGCGCTGCATGTCCCTCATCAGCAGGCGCTGGGACTCCAGGAACTGGTCGTTGGCTTTCTGCCACGTGTGCTTCAGCTGGTTGTGCTGCTGCCGCTCCTGCTCCAGGAGGTGGCAGACTAGCCAGAAACAGAAAGAGTTGGTCTCAACCAGGAGTTTTTGGAAGCTCTTTTGCAAAGAGAAGTATTTTCATGGGGAAAGAGTCATTCTCCTTCTAATCAAGAACAGCCTGGCTTTGTTCAACAACTATTTAGGAGGAAAGAAGACGTTTTCTTAGCTCCCAAACTTGCCTTGTGATTAGGAATGTGCTACTGACACTTTAAGGTTTCCCAATTAGAAGACTAATGCCTTAACTCCCTTCATGAATGCTAACAGCTTCTGTTCTTCAGTGCTGGTTTCAAGGCTCTCCTGTACATTCCTGTTTAATCCAACAGCAGGTTCCATGCTAGATCCCTCCCCAGCAACTCTGCAGGGACATTCACAGCCATTCACACACCCACTCCAGCTCCAGGCCCTCAGAACTGACCTTCCTCAGGGAGACCTTTCAGTACATTATGGAAATAAGGCTCATGATTGTACCCAAATAAAAGACACCAGTAAAACCATTTCAGAAAGAAGGATGTTTGCCACCCCATGAGATCTCAGCAGAAGTTCAGCAGCATCCCTCAGGACAAGGAATGGCTCTGTTGCTTTTCTCTGTCATGAAAGAATTCCACAGCCAACTCTCTGTAAGCACATCCAGGGCTTCTGCCTTTCAAAATACTGCTGCTTTCCCCCAGAATTTCTTTAAATCCCTCTCAAATAAGAAATGAGAAAAGCAGTAACAGCTCTGCTGGTGCTGCATCCCTACTGGCCAAGGGTGAGAGGGTTACTCCTGGACAGCTACCTTCATGCAGCTCTTTCCGCAGCTTCTCGGCATCTTCTTGCAGGACTGATTTTTGGGTGTTGAGAACAGCCACATACATCTCTAGGTCTGTCCTACAGGACTTCTCTGCTTCCAAATAATGGTTCAGTTCTTTAACCTGAATAAAAAAAAAAAAGAGGAAAATCCAGCAGGTCAGTGGGGGAAGCCTCTCAGGCATTCCCCTTTGTGAGGAGGCAGAGGTCACCACGCAGGTGCTGAGGACAGGTTTGCTGCTAGACAGCACAAGTACTCAACTAGCAGAGTGCAAGCTGAACCTGTCTTGATTGCTGAGTACAGTACTCATTACAATTCTGCTAAGTCAGTCACAGCAGGGGCACTGAGCACAGAGATGGTGAAGAGGTAAATGTCAAAGAAGAGGAGACAAAGAAGCAATTCTTCCAAGAGTGCTAAGCCCACAGCTAAGGAGGAGGTGGAGGTGGTTCAAACTAAGAGTAAGAACAGGAGTCAGAAAACATGACTATGAGGCAAGCTTGACCTAAACCAGGGATGGTAAGCCTAAGAAGAGAGAAGCCTTGGGAAGAGGCAAGGAAAACAACACTCCAAGCCATGAAAGCTAAGCAGAGATGACACACACACTTAACACAACCCTCAAAAGAGAAAGATGGGCAAACAAACACAGGCCAGGCAGGTGGGCTGAGCTACAGCAAAACAGATTGACTGTGCTTGAGGAGTCTCACAGAACACCTTGCTCTTTCTTCCAAAGTTTGACTTCTCCTTACCTGCAGCAAACCAGCATGATGCAAGACACAAATTGGGATAGAGTTAAAGCCCCACCTCACCTTTGATGCTTCCAACTCCTTTATTTTTTCTTCAGCTGCTGTCAGTTTCTCCTTCAGCACTGCAATCTCCTTCTCCATGGGCATCACAACCGAGCGCAGCTTCTCGGCGTCCTCCTGGGCCTGGAGTTAGGGCAAGGAATTATTCCCAGCACAGCACCAGAGCTCCCAGCACAGCACCAGGGCTCCCGAGCACAGCACCAGGGCTCCCCAGCACAGCACCAGGGCTCCCCAGCACAGCACTTTCCATGGCTGAAGATAGATGCAAGCTGAGTACATGGATCCCTCTTGATACTGGGAAGAAAACTGATGGCTCAGGCATTTCAAACTACATACATTTTCCTGTTATTAAAGGCTCAGCTGCCCTGCAGCAGGACAACAGAAGGCTGATAGGAAGGGAAGGAAAGAGAAGCAGGTAAAAACAGGGAGCATTCCATGAGGAACAGTATTCAGTGTTCAAAGTCAGGACTGCACACCACAGGGTGGCTGTGACATCCCTGTCTCTTCAATGTTCTCTGCCTTTCCATCATGGATGCATTCAAAGCTTTCCAAGTGACAAGTAAGAGCTCCCAAACCAGCAAGAGAACACTCCAATATTCACCACAGCAAAATTCTTCAAGCCAGGAAGGATTTAAGCAACTTCACTGGGGTTGGGTTTATGTAGGGAGGCTCAGAATGCTCAGCTGCTCTCTGGCTTCTCCTGGAGGAACTCAGGAGGAGAGGGAAGGCAGAGAACTATGTCCCAAAGCTAGGACAGAGATGACATCTTTCACAAGATGACCCTTTCCCTACCCTGAGCAGCAAAGACAGTTGCTAAGAGATAGTATTCATGGCTTGGTTTAAATCAAGACTAGGTTCTTAGAGGTCCTAGAGGCTACTCATGTGACTTTCAGTTTCTGGTAACCTCACTGACAACTGCATTCTGAGCAAGATTTCCAGGAAGGAAAACACAGTATTTTTAACCACTGAACCTTTCTGAACTTAAAATGAATAGATAAAACAATACTAAATCATCTGTCCATTATACAAATGCTACCAGACCCCTGAGCTCTATAAAGCTTTAAAGCAAGCTCCACAGACAAACCAAAACTAAATTCCTTCCTGTTTCACTGACTTCTGCTACATTTTCTCACTGCTGGCTTGCTTGTCCAAAGAGTACAAATAAAGTGGGTGAGGAAAGGGAGGGACATCACCTGACCCAGGGAACTCAACACCAGGGAAATGTGACAGTGTCACACTCCCATACCCTGCCCCCAGCTTCCAGCCAGCAACTCATCAGTCACATTTCTCAAACAGATGGGAGCAGGAGTTCAAGGAGTGCTTTATATTCCACTTGGTTGGAGAGCAGCCCTGCAGAAAGGGATCTGGGGGTTGAGGAAGAGTCAGCAGCATGCCCTGGTAGCCAAGAGGACAAACCACATCAGAGGGGCACCAATTATGTGGCCATAGTATCACACTGCATGGGTTTTCTTTATAGTTTAGGATGGATTTTATAGCCAAATAGAACACAACTGAACTGGTCAAGAGAGCCAAGAAGTTCAGTGTCCCAGACTGAAACATAAGGCTTGCAACCCTGCCTCTGCTCTGTCCACTCTCCCCCCACCTCTCACAGAGCATGCTAGACAATGGCATGGCTCTCAAGTGTTAAGGAATGGGATCCACTACATGCTGGGACAGCCTCTACTTACAACCCAGAGAGCAAAGCACTTCTTTTCTTTTGACTTTCAGATGTTTGGAGATTCTTTAGAAGTGGCTAGAAGATGAAGATATTTCTGACTAAAATCAACCCACTTGTATTCTGCACCATGTAAAGATGGAGGATGAACACACCACTGCTGGCTGCAAATGCCATTTTGCATCGGAACTGATCACAAGCCTTCAAATGGCACATCCCAGGTGAGCAAGAGAACTCCTCCTTTTGTGCTGCCTGTTGAGGCATGAATAGTCACTCCTCTCCTAGCCAAACACAGCCTCTGGTGGCCTTGGGACTTGCTCTTTTGTTTTTAGGTAAAATTCCATGTCCTCTTCCTAATTTTGATCTAATTCTCAGTTTCCTTGAGGAAAACACTCAGCAGTTGAATGACAAAGAAGATGAAAAAACCCATGGCAAGCAGTTTAAGCCACGATTTCAAGCTGTACTCTGAAGAGCAGATTCCCCCTCCCCCTCCTATTACACAAAGTCCATGTTCCTCTACTTCACAGGCCTGCAAAGCTTCCCAAGCTCCTATTACTCAGATGAACAAACTGATCACCTTTTCCTTTCAGATCACAAGGAAGAGTCATTTCCCTTCTAAAGGAGTCTATTTCTCTGTTCTGCTAAACTTCTAGACATTAACTGCCACATAGCTGGTGGATTTTGGTTATTGGAAAGCCTCAGCCAAGAGAATGGCAGTTTGTTGGGAATGCACTGCTGGGACTGCTCCACTGGGAACTCTGCACCTTCTGGGCTGTTTCTACAAGCTCCCCACACTGATCCAATCTTAAACCTTCCTTCCAGCTTCAGCCAAAGTCTTCTGCTTTTTCTTTACAGTGTTAAATGCATCTCTTAAAAGCAGGTTATGTCTTAAAACTCCAGTGGCTGTAGCTGTGTAGTCAGAACACTGGCAAACAGGCTTTACTCTGACTCTACCTTTCTAAGGCAGGACTGGAGGAGGAGCAGTCTCCCTGAATATCCAGCAGCTATCATGCAATTCCAACTAGTAATACTCAGGACTCTCTTGCAAAGTCTCAGAAGAAGAATCCCATTTTGCAACAGTGTTTGTTCCAACATAGTTAAAACAGGTAAAATACTTATTGTGTGGAGTGTTTGTGACATTCCATCCTGTGTTTCTCCCGCTGGGAGCAAGAAGAAACAAGGAACTGCAGTGATATGGCAGATTGTTAGATGTTCATCTCTTCCTTTATTGAATACAGGATCATTTACTACATTCAGATTGCCTTGGAATACCTTGAAGGCTACTTTAAGCCTGCTGAGAAAACAAATTCACTTAAATGCAAGTTTTTTTAACATGATCAATATTTGAAAGCACAGATCTGCTATGACCAGTTCCATTCTCTTCCTGCCAAATCTTCAAACTCAACAACAAAATCCAAACTCAATGCAAGGCACCTCAACCTACTTAGGATCAGAGAATCCTTTCTCTCAACTCCTCCAAGTCACAGATCTTTCAGCAACAACAACAAAATGCTTCCCAACTCCAAGGCAATTATCTTTCATCATCTGCAGTGTTTTGGCAGCAAGGTTCTGTATTTCCTAGGAAGGCAGCAGTACATGGCTCACCTTAAAGCCAGATGAAAGGCATTTTAGATATAGTGCCCACTGAAAACCTCAAAAGAAGCCTATAGGATCTGAGAAAAGGAGCATCAAGGAAACTTAACACATCTGCAGTCAATCCAGAAAAGGCTGAAGAGGGCTTCACTGGAGTTCATTTGACATTATGACTAGAGACCTGACAAGGCCTCCTACTTCTACAAGCAGCAGGCCAACCCTTCCCATCTTTACAGGTGCAGTCAGGTACAACACCTCCATGGATCCAAAAGCAGGATTAGGTCATGATGACTTCCATGAACAAAGAGCTGAGAGCTGGCAGCTGAGACTATGTGTGTTGCTGAGGGATTACAGCAGGCCACAGAAAGGAACTCATGCAGAACACACAAGTGGATCTTTGAAACAGAAAAGTGAAGAACTCCATTTCAACATACCTTCTTCATTTCATTCTCTAGGTTTTCTTCCTCCTGCCCCTCAGAGAGTCTCCTCCTCAGCTCTGCTACCTCCCGCTCCAGGTTCTCGCGGTACTGGTTCCACTGGGCGCGCTCCTGCTCCAGCCTGTGGTGGTACTGGAGCTCGTAGTCACGAACGGTCTCTGCAACACAGCAGGGGCAATGGAAGCCAAAAAGCAGGGCTTTAGGGACCCCACCTCCAACCAGTCAATGATTTATCATAATTGATCAGAACTAGTGCAACAGTGAACTCTTCCTTCCTCTCGTCCTTTGACTCTGGCCCCAAGCCCCAAATCCACACACAGAAGACCACAAGGAATCAGATCTCAGTTTGTACCATCACTGGAGCACCAACAAACCCCAAATCCATGGAACTCCTCAGCTCAAAATAACAGCCACGTCTAACACCCTGTGTTTGTACCTCCAAACACACCATCTAAACAAACACCCAAAGCCCTACCTACTTACTCCAAAATGCATAGGAACTAGAACTTCTCCCCTACCTTTCGTTTCCCTGTTACTGATATTCCCCCTTCAGGTAAGAGCTGCCTTTGTTTACAGACAGACAGCAGCTGGCACAACTGAGCCTTGATCCAGGTTCATCTATGTATGTGGATCATAAATAAACAGAAACCTGTGTACTCAGTATACATGAAGATTTGACTTCTCCTGGGGAAAAGGATAACCAGGTGATGGAAAAACTGCCTCCTGCCAACAGACTGCAGGCTCAGGGTATTGTGATTCTGTTTGTGAGCCTTTAGGAAAGCAGGCAGTTATGGCAACAGTCTGTCCCCAGTTTACATCTTGCATTTTGTTCCTTGCACACAGTTAGCCTCAGACATTTCAGCAGTGGTGCAGCACAGAAATGGAACACAGAATACCTCCCAACTATCAAGAAAAAGATCCTGACTCCCAACTGATAGAGAGCAGCATGTTCAGTCAGCACCCTGGGGTAAAGTCCACGTGCTAGCACTGGAGGGACACTTGTCTGTCTGACAGCAGAACCATGTTTACACACAGAGAGAAGAGATTCATGCTGTCAGCCTAAAGCTGTTCTCAGCCTTGTCAAAGCACACGCATTCTGCTGATCTCTGTGGAAGGATAAAGTGTCACACTCACAGCCCCTCAAAAACACTCTGCACTATGTGGGAGTTCTCATTGCCATGATTCCTTCTGAATTCTACCCTGAGACCAACAGAAGAGAACCAGCAAGCTCCCTTTCCCAGAGCACTCAGGAACTCCACTGCACCCCTCACCTCTGCAGCCCAGCTGTGCCAAGCCATGCAAAGCAGCTGCCCGTGTTCTGCACAAGAGCAGGCACAGAGCACTGAAGAGATCTCACCCCAGCAGCAGCCTGCCTGGTTCTTACCTTTCATAATGGCTTGTAGAGAAGCTACTTCTTCTTGCCACTGTCTCTTCACCTCATCAATAGCTTCCTGCTTTGTATTCTCAGATACTGTAGCTATAGCTTTGATGTTCTCCATCTCAGCATGAGCTTCCATCAGCTGGGTCCGTAACTGTCCCAGATCATCCTGGGCTGCTTGCAGCACTGCATTTTGTCTTTTGAGGTCCTCTGAACACAAGCATGATTTACATTTAGCCTTATAAATAAATGCATCTGAAGATAGCTACTATGTCCTAACAAGAGGGTGAGGGAAGCACTGATATTGAAGCATCTGCCCCAACAACTGAGCAAACAGGAGGAGTCTCCAGGGAACATTACTTCTTGACTCTGCTTGCCCTTGCCTTGTGTCACAAGAGTACCTTCTAGTGGGCACAGAACAAAGCAGCCACTGTAGACAGAACCTTTGAATCAATACACCTGATGAAAGGAAACTGTGCTTTTAATTAGTTCATTATTGTTTAACTCATTGTGGTAACCAAGCTGAAAAAGGTAAGAACAGAAGACAGGATGACAGTTCTTACCCTGGTTTTGGCACCAACTTGATCCTGAATTTGGAGAGAACAGTTCGTGTTTCCTGAACAGAAACCCTCTGTGACCACACCATGGAGCCCACAGCAGAAAACTATGCAGCCTAACCTGCCCTGTACCATGGTTTTGCCAAAATTTGGCTTCTACTAAAAATAAACCTGGATACATTCAATGGAACATCCACTACTTCTCCAACTGTTGCACTTAAATTACAGAAATTAAATTGATTTCACATTATCCTCCTGGGTTTTCAGTTAATCTGAAGCAAAAAGCTCTGGAAGATATATATTACATAATTAATTCCAAAAGCACTAACACAAAATGCATTTTTATGGCCACACATCCTATTTCAATGGTCACCACTCCGAGCAGAAACATCTGGCCAGTGCACAGCACACACCAAGATGTCTCCATGTATATCCATCAATACCAAAAAGCTTGATCATTCCTGGTCCCAAACATCTTACTTTCTATTTTTTTTGGACTGTTCTGAAAAGGGAGTTGTAGAGAGTGAGAAGGTCTCCCCTGAGCCTCCTCTTCTCCAGCCTAACCAAGCCCAGTTCCCTCAGCTGCTCCTCACAACACTTGTGCTCTAGACCCTTCCCCACCTTCACTGCCCTTCTCTGGACACACTCCAGCACCTTCTTGGAGTGAGGAGCCCAAAGCTGACCCCAGGATTGGAGCTGTGGCCTCCCCAGCTCCCAGCCCAGGAGTCCAATCCCTGCCCTAGTCCTGCTGCCACACTAGTGCTGATCCAAGCCAGGATGCTCTGGGCCTTCTTGGCCACCTGGGCACTCTGCTGCCTCAGCTTCAGCTGCTGTGGACCAGCATCCCCAGGCTGGCACATACAGCCTTACAAAGGCCTATTTAAAGATGTTAAAGTTTAGTAAACTTTAGGATAATTCAGAGAGTTGAAAGCTTACCTTCCTTAGCCAAGTACAACTCCTTAAACTTTGCTCTCTTCTGGTTGAACTCCTGCTCCAGCTGCTGCTTCGTGCGCAGGAATTCAGCATTCACCTTTTCCAGCTCTGCCACCCGCTGCAGGAGAGCAACTGGGAAGCAAAGAGAGGAGAAGCTGTGTCACTAACAGCTAAGGCATGCCACTGGGCAAGGCTCAGGGGCTTATTCTTCCTGAAATATCTTTACTTGTCAGCTCAGTTGTTGCCCCATGATACACCAGGACAACCAGGTAGAGTCCTTTAAGCAAAAGGAGTGTTCTCAAACTGCAGCACCAAGCTGTCATCAGACATCTTCACAAGAGAGATGTGGCAGGGAATTCTGCAGGAAACAATCAAGCTCCAAAGGAAAAAAAATATCACTATTTTCTATATACAATAAAGAAATAATAAAAAAAAAACCAACAACCCAAACAGTGCCAGAATTCTTTCTACTGGTGCTTCTTTCCAAAACACTGGGAATCTAGTCACGAGGCACATGAACAGCGCGTGAAGGCTGAGCAACAAAGAACCAAGTTCTCAAAGGCTGAGGTCAAAGAAAACACAGTGGCAGCTGCTCAGCTAACATCTGGGGAAGAACAAAGCACAGAAAACCCACCAGCTAGGTGCCATTGTCTTTTCTTTCCCCAGCTCTGTACGCTCACCAAAAGAAAGCAAAACAGACTATACTTGGGCAAGTTTGCCAGAAGACGACCACAGTCTAGGGAGAAATAACTGATCTCAAGTTCAAACTCTCCTCATTTCCTCAAGAGCACACAGACATCACACTACTTGCCAGTGGTTACCACATTAGCAGTTGAGCTGGTGGTACAACAGAAGAGGGAACAGCAGAAAGTGCACAAAGCACCTGGAGATTGTTGCAGTGTGGTTGTTATTGAAAAAAACCCACACGACACCACTGTATGATGTTAAAAAGGACCCAAACCACCAACCACCCTGCAATATTCATCTCCATGGGCAATATTAACTACTTTGCACCTCAAAAAGTACAGGCCTAGCTTAGGTGCCAGGCAATTTCATATTGCACACCTCAGAATTCAAGTATGAAACAGAAAACAAAAGAGAGATTAGCTAGAGCAACAGACTGGGCAAATACTGCTCCTCTGCAGAACTCTCTCACTGTCCTGCAACAGCCTTTTATGGACAGGTTCCAACTCTCTTGTGCAAAGCTGAATCACTTCTTTTCAGTTTTGGCCTCTATACAGCACATATACAGAAAATATTGATCCATCAGAGGTGTTTACAGCTCACAGCCAGCACACTTCCCACTGAAGTCAAGTAGTGAAAACACAGCACAAAGGCTACACAGCTCCAGCATCAAACAGTGACTTACAAAGAGCCAGAATGAGATCTAGAGCTTACAGAGGTGAAACACTGGATGGGCAATGCCATTGAGACTGGGTGAGTTATGTTTATTTTTAGTACCAGATGACTTAAGAATAAGAGCAGATACAAACAAAAGGACCTGTTAAAAGCACAGGCTGTTTTACTGATTGCTGGTTATGAGGCCTCATGGTGTTCCAGAACACAGCACTTAATCTGTTCAACTCAGTATCAGATAAGAGGTCTACGTAGTTATAGGAGGGAAGGAAATGTTGCTTTTCTATTGAAATCCTCATTCTGGTTTTTGTCTGTCTGTTTTTATCACCTTAAACACCAACACATCAGTTTTTGTGGCCAACAACCTCTAGCTGGACAGTGCAAAGCCAACAGCACAGGAGCACCCTCCAGAAAACAAAAGGAGCCTGTAGCAAAGATGCCACACTGAGAGCAAAGCTTCAGGTGAGGTAGAAAAGCTGGTGGATCAAAAGCAGGGAAGAAACAGCACACATGGAGCCAGTCACAAAAATGCTTCCCAAAGCCAGAAAGTTCCCTTTGATCTCTTGCTGAACTCCTCCAAAGGGAAAGGTTTTGCCTAAGCTTCACTTCCAGCTGACTTCTGAGCCAGGGAGAGGCTGCCAGCAGAGCTGCTTCCTGCAGCCTGGGGCAGGGCATCTTCACACCTCTGAGGGCTGACAAGCCATGCTTGGCTCCAGGGAGGTGCTTTTGATCTCACAGTTTCAGCTCTTGAAAGGTCACTACTAGAGGTGCTAAACCTAAGAGAGCTGTGTGCAGTGGTTAGGGGCAGGGCACTAGATGGAACAGGGGCAGCCTGGCAGCTCTGCACCTGCAGGCCCCAGCCTTTCTAGATCCCCCCACCCAAACAGCAAGAGGGATGGCAGCCACCAAGCAGGAAATGCAATTGAAATATGCACATTTTTACAGTGTTCTCCCTCCCTGTAGCTTGGCAGTTATGTGTAAAAGCTAACAACCAATAAATACTCAACCCCTCCACATACAAACACCACAGTTTGGGCAGCTGAATGCTGGAGGCATTCAGAAACCCCAACAGTTTAAGATCTCAACTGCAGGTGATGCATCATCTGACTGTGTGTTAACATCATCCTTCCTATGCAGACACTAAGTTTAGAGTGTTTTTACCACCTGTGCTCAAGACAGACCTCACCAGAGCCACACCACACAAACTTGAGGACAATAAGCTATGCAACAGATCAACCCTCTCAAATGCATGTAAACAGAAGTGAAAGCAAGAGGAGGTTTATCTTCCAAGGCAGCAAGACAACTGCCTCCTGTCTGCTAGGTGAAAGTGATTGTTTACCAAAAAAAACAACTGTCTTCTCTGAGGGTGTGATTTGCACAGTGGACTCCATAAATGAAGTGATTGTCCTCCTGGGCTGGGAGCTGGGGAGGCCACACCTCTAATCTTGGGGTCAGCTTTGGGGTCCTCACTCCAAGAAGGACATTGAGGAGCTGGAGTGTGTCCAAAGAAGGGCAACGAAGGTGGGGAAGGGTCTAGAGCACAAGTGTTGTGAGGAGCAGCTGAGGGAACTGGGGTTGGTTAGGCTGGAGAAGAGGAGGCTCAGGGGAGACCTCCTCACTCCCAGCAACTCCCTGAAAGGAGGCTGGAGCCAGGTGGGGGTTGATGGTTGATCTCTTTACCCAAGTCACAAGCAACAGGATGAGAGGAAATGGCTTCAAGTTGCAGCAGGGAAGGCTAGACACTAGGGAAAATGCCCTCCCTGAAAGGGCTGTCCAGCCCTGGCCCAGGCTGCCCAGGGCAGTGGTGGAGTCACCAGCCCTGGAAGGGTTCAAAAAACATCAAATGTGGAGCTTAAGGACATGGTTTAGTGGTGACTTGGCAGTGTTGGGTTAACAGTTAGACTTGATGCTCTTGGAGGTCTTTTCCAACCTTAATGAGGCTATGATTCTATGAAAGCCCAAATCCCAGCTGCCCAGTGCAGGTTACTCTGGGCTGCATGACACAGATTCAAGCCTGCCTGGAAATGAGCTGAAGCCAATGGCAGGGAATGGACTCATTTGTGGATTTTCAATTAGGTCTGTGTCATTTATAGCTTACTCCTTGCTCTGAATTTAGGTGCAGCTCATCCCAGGTCTGTAGCAACCCCTTTTGATTTGCCACCACAGGCTATCAGCTTAAGGAAAAAACATCCCCAAAGCAAAGCACACATTTTGCAGTGCCAGCATTCATTAAGCTGCCAGAGTGGCTGTCCCCATGCTCCCATTTCCATGCCCAGAAACACAGCTATCAATATTTAACACCCCCAGAGGAGCACACAGCAAACCCCACCCCCAGAAGGCCAGCGCTGGTGGAGCTCTGCCCGACTGAAACCAGAGCCTGGGTCACACAGCAGAGCAAGCACAGAACATCCTGTGTTTCTTCCAGCAGTGCTGTGGGAGACCTAGTGCCCTCACTGGGGCCCTAACTCACCAAGAGCCAAACACAAACCTTACAGCCCCCATTTCTTAACTCCTCAAACAGCATTAAGAACAACTGAAATGAGTTTAGACAAAGAATTCAAATTGAAATTGAGATGCCAAACTAAAACCAAACCAGAAGTTCCCTTGGCCAACAGTTTGTTAGCTGTAAAAAGCACTTTTTCCCCTGGTATTAGGGCAAATAGACTACTGCTAACACAGACACAATGACATTCCTAGCTCTGTTGCTTCTGAACACCCCAGGTTCTACAGAGACACCTCAAGTCAGACACAGGGATCTCCATCTCCCTGTTTAACACCATGGCAGGGTACAGTGTATGCTGCTATGTGGCTGAAGCAGGCAGGACAGCAAACTTCACTCCAGAGTGGAGTTATCCATTTCCAGGAGAACACAGGGAGAAACTTTCACTGGCTCTACTACACAGCAACATTTCAACTCAAGGCCAATACAAGAAGAAAAATTTCTCCTGGACTAGTTACTTAATGCTGTTCCACAGCTCAGCTCCAAAAAGGATTAAATTTTCTGTATGACAAAGTTTCTGTAGTGACCATTGCAGAGCTCAGACCAACAAAGCTGATTAGCAATAAGACTATTTTGGGAGTACTAGGTCTATTTATAAAATTAATGCCACAAAGCTTTCTACTTATATTTCAAGTGTCAAGCATGACATCAAGAGTTCAGGCCTCCAGAGATGAAACCTCAAAAACACAGCAGGAAAAAACTTCTTCCCCAGGAGGGTTGCCCAGCCCTGGCCCAGGCTGCCCAGGGCAGTTGTGGAGTCATCATCCCTGAGGGACACAGCTTAGTGGTGACCTGGCAGAGTTAGGTTAATGGTTGGACTTGATGATCTCAGAGATCTTCTCCATCCTTAATCATTCTATGATTCTTCTGGCATTTTCCACCTCTTGCTTTTCCTGTCATGACTGACAACCCTTTTGGGGAGAAATTGTTCCTCATGTCCAACCTAAAACCTCCCCTGGCACAACTTGAGTCTGTTTCCTCTTGTCCTGTCACTTGTTCCTTGGGAGAACAGACCAACCTCCACCTGGCTCCAACCTCCTCTCATTTCAGGGAGTTGCAGAGAGTGAGAAGGTTTCCCCTGAGCCTCCTCCTTTCCAGACTAACCAACCCCAGTTCCCTCAGCTGCTCCTCATAAGCAGTTCCTTGCCCTTCTCTGGACACACTGCAGAACCTCAGTGTCCTTCTTGGAGTGAGGAGCCCCAAACTGACCCTAGGACTGGAGGTGTGGCCTCCCCAGTGCCCAGCCCAGTAGGACAGTCCCTGCCCTACTCCTGCTGGCCATGCTATTTCAAGAGGTGTATCAGAAATAAATGGGAAATGGAGGTGTTTTGGTTTAGTTTGCAAATGAGAAGATTCTCTTCCATAAGAAAAAGACAGGGAAGAGAAAAGAAGGGTCCCTTCAATGGCTTCATTAATCCTGCAGGGCTGAACAGCCATACAGAGTAACAGCCAAGGAAGGTCTGACATGACAGTGCCAACACTTGCACAGCTGTGGGGATAACCACCTTCAGGGCACCTCACAGGAGGTACTGTATTCCACATGGGAACTGTCCCTCAAGATCTTGTCCTGCTTCCACCAGCTGGGGCAGCTGCATTTGGCTATGAAGCATTGTCCAAGGTCATCACCAAAGCCACATGTGGTGCTGCTGTTTAAATCAGTGCAGAAGCACACAGCAGGCAAATGACCAGGAGAGCACTTCCAGGCTCAGGGCAAACCACCACCACTAGAAATGTCACTCAGGACTTGTCAGGAAGACACCATGTTGTCCTCTGTCTTTGGTGTGCAACCATTTTTCCCCAAATCTTCCCCAAACTATATATATATATATTTTTATATATATATATATATATACAGCAAATATCTTCATGATAATTCCATGGAAACCCCCAACTTACTGCTCCACCTGCCCCATTTCTCTCCACTTCACCTTCCCACTTTTTCTCCCTTTTCACAGCACCCACAACATCTTAACTACTTTCTTGCTTTATTATTGCCTCCAATCTTCTCTCTTGGACACAAAACCAGGCAGTGGCTCTTCTGGTGTCCAAATCTCCATCCTTTGACACTTCAATTGCACTCAGTAAAGGCAGTCCCATCTGACTTCCTCCCCATCTTGCTATGCCCCCCCTCCTGTGATGAGTGCTCCTCACCTCTTCCACACATTTGGTCATTGTGGCCCCAGGTAACTAGGTCTAGTTGTAAATTTATGCTTAGTTAAACATTATTTGTACCAGACTGCAGTGCCACAGTGTCCACTCACATCCAGTGTCACAGGAATGCAGTTAACCACCTGTGGCCATGTTGACAGAAGTGGGCTTGAATTTTTGATGGCAATTTCTCTTTCCTTTTGCTAAAAGCACCATTTCCTCCCCAGGACTGTCCCCTACCTCCATTACTTTCCCTACATCTCTTACCACAGCAGCTGGTTCTTTCCTCCACCATTAACCAGCTCTCTCAGGTCTGTGCACACACTTCATTCTCCCTGCAGAAGTTTCAACTTGATGCCTGGTGGGTTTTGCCACCACTAGCTTTCACTCTGTTTTATTTTGGTGGGTAGGGGAAGACAATCCTTCACCAGATTCCAGGGAGACACTGTCTGTTAGCATGTTTTCAAGATAATTAATTAACCACACTTTGTGCCTCATTAATTCAGTGATCACTTTTCCATTTAAACATGAGGAAGAACTCTTTTACTGCCAGGGTGACTGAACACTAATAGGTTGCCCAGAGAGGTTGTGGAGTTTCCTTCCCTGGAGATACTCCAAATCTGGCTGGCCACAATCCTGAGTAATGTGCTTTAGGTGACCCTGCCAGAGCAGGGAGGTTGGACTAGATGACCTCTGATGGTCCCTTCCAACCTTAACCATCTCTGAACCAGGGCAGCAGTGGATTAATCACAGTGTTGGAGAAGTCAAGCAGACATCACACTAGATGGTGTCTTACAGAAAGCATTTTGGCTACATCCTGCTGCTACCACCAGGGAACCTCCTGAGGAACACAGCACTGCTAAGCCTGAATGCAGATCAGAGCACTTCAGAAGTCACCAGCAAGCTCCAGTCTGGTGAACACAGACACTGTGAATTCATCTATAGCAACAGAAAATGGAGAGCAGAGAGTTCCCCTCTCACCACAGCCAGCAGCACTGTCTCTGCTCCCTCCCAGTGCTGCTGTCTTATTCCCCTTGCTTTAACAACTCTTCATGCTGGTAACTGCTCTTTACAAGAGGATCAGTGCTAAAGAAAAGACTGCAGGAGAGAAGCTCAATGATTCCAGGGAGTTCTGAAGGGTTTATTTACTCTGCAGGCTGTGTACATTTGCCCAAAGCAGCCACTGCTTGAGCAAACAAGAGCATGGTGATGGCAGCACCAGAGGCAGCATCCAAGCAGCGGCCAGATTTCCCTCTGAGGGTTCAGAGCTTGCACCAAGAGTCACTGCTGCTGTGATTACACCACAGCTAGCCTGGGTAGATCCACATAGCCTGCAGCCACAGCCTGGCTTGATCCCCTTGGCAAAGCTTTCTGAGCATTTAATACACCTAAGCTTAAACAATGCACCTGGCAAGCAGGGCAGCACCACACAGCCTCTCACCACCCCTTTCCTCTCATCATCCTGCCCTTCCTCATCAGCTGCTAACTCAAACATCCACCTTCCTTCAGCCTGTAACCAGGCCTCCAGCACAGCCACCTCCTCCCCTCCCACAGTATTTCAAAGAAAAATACCCCAAAATGTCAAGTCACCTAATTCCTCCTGCCCAAAGTAACACTGACAATAGGAATGAGGCCTCATACTTCCAGAGGAGTGCTTCTGCCAAGCTATTCCACACTGCCACATCTCTTCAGCTGGATGAGAGAAGCACAAAAGCCAGAGCAGGACTAAATTCCTTCACCTGGCAAGGACAGGTGAGGTTTTCAGTGGCTCTTGCCTTGCAAGGAAACCAACATTTAAAGAGAGGATATTTGCTGTTTTAATGAACCATCAGAAATCTGCTGTTGTGATCAAACAGGAGGATTTCAGCCTGACAGACCTGTAGGGAGAGGATGTGACACAGACTGCACTTACACAATTCACCACCCTGAACACCACCAGTATAAATGTCTTCTTACAATGCAAACATTTGTTAAACCCAGGCAACAAACTCAGGACTCATTTTCTTGCAAGATAATTGAATTGCTGACTTCTTTTTGCTGGGAGGCAGAGAAAAACATTCCCCTTTGCCTCTTCCTAATATGCTTATCACTTTGCCTACAGATTTATTTAAGGCTGTCCTCTGTGGGGGGAAAAAAGTGAATAAAGCATGACTCAGCTGTCAGGAAAAACAAACACCACAACAACTCTACTGCATTGTTCTCTTTGATGAAGTAACTGAATCTGTAAAACAAACCCATTCTATTCATTCAAAACTTCCCCTAGACACCCCCAGCCTGAGGTCTCATGCTGCCCTGCCATTTGTCCTTGGGACAGCAACAGACCACCCCAAACACCCTGCTTCCCCCAATCTCTGAGCAGAAAGAACAAAGTCATGATGACCTAACACACTTCAACATTCAAAGGAACATACCAAAGCTGAAATATCCATTGGAGAGATCAGCCCAGAGCTAGAGCAAGTAAATGAATCAGAGGAAAGCAAAAGGAAGTCCCAGTCTGTGCCATTTACACAGGCACTGGCTTCTCTAGCTTACCACTGCTGAACTGGCAGTGCCTTCCTGCAGAGCCTGGCTACCCTAACTGGTGAAACAGAACAAACTGAGAAGGGCAACAAGGGGAGATTTACCCCCAAGAAATAGGAATTGAGATCTGTCAGTTTTCAGAAAAGCAGGCTGCAGGCAGGAAAACCTGGAGCCTTAAAATAACCACTTCCAGGATACAAACCTTCCTAAGTGGCTGCCAGATGTACCTATGGAGACACTGGGGGGAGAAATACAGCAGGCCAAGTAATAAAAGATGATTAACATCTCTTTTTGATAAGGACCAGGATCCAGTTCCTCTCATCTGGAGTAAGGTTTCTACAGCAATTAATAGTTTCCCTGAGAAGCACAGACTAGCACTGCCCCAAGCCTCTACAGAAAACACTCTCAGCATGCTACATACTCCTAGTTTTTTGCTGCCACTTGTCAACCAAATGAATTCCTGAAGAGATCAAAAGGAAGAACACCCTCCTCCAGCATGAAATTTCCCACTATGCCTGAGATAAAAGCAATATAGAACATGGAGACTTGACTAAGCCTGCAGTTATGATCATTTTAACTCAACTGAAGTACTGGTGCTCACCTGAACAGGTAACTCAGCACTCCCACCTCCCCCTGACCACAGAGGCCTTTTATTCCCACGAGGCTACAAGAGCTTTGGGGGCTGTACAGAGATCAGAGCAAGAAGCTGAGGGGTGGAAAGGGAATGAGTCAAACCAGTTTTCAGCCAAATCAGATCCCTGATCACACTTATCACTTAGCTGATCACACACCAGAACTGGCACAAGCACCACAGAGGATGTAGGCTGCTTTAAACTGTGGAGAAAAAAAAATAAGGCTGAACTATACCCTTGGACACTCATATTACTACTGGGTGGGCTCCACCCCTTCCTTTATGCCAGCTCTAATGCTCATCAGGTCCTTAACTCCATCAATTGAACTCCCTAATTCAGCAGTGAGCAGTTCTCAAACGGGTGAATGAGCTAAACTGGCTCTGTGATGGCTCCAACCTGCAGAGCTGGCACAAAGGAAGGGATGGGAACACAGCTGTGGGAGCAGGGAGGAGGAGAGCAGGGTGGAGGAGAGAAGGGAACAGGGAGGAGGAGAGAAGGGAGCAGGGAGGAGGAGAGAAGGGAGCAGAATCACTTCTTTCAGCAGCAGCAGCCCTCTAGACTGGCTGAGCTGCAACACGAAACCTCAGCCTATGGGCACAGTCTGAGAGTTAGGCTAAGCCCAAGGCTTGCCAAAAGGAACAGCCTGGCCTCCCTCCTGTCCTGCACTCTCCCTCGTGGCAACTGGGATCAGTGTAGACACGCAGGAGAATTAAGACTTGATGAGTGCCATCTGTAAGTGACAAATGACTTTCCTCAAACCCCAGCTGCCATTCAGACTCTCCAGGGAAAGCTCACAAACCTATCTCTAGCAGAAAGCAAATTCCACAGCTCAGATTTCCCAACGGTGTTTGTAAACACAGAGGTTTTGAACAAAGCCAACTGAAAGGGTGTCTGCAGTACAGGTGCATTCAGCTTGGTACAACACCTAGGGCTGTAGATAAAAATATATCAGAAACCATTTGTATTCCAGAATAAGGCTAGGCTCACATTTCCCCCTGCTTGCAAGCAAATAGACTAGAACAAAACTGGACTTAGATTATCTAGAATGTGTCATTACAACCCCTCCTGATGTATGATCAGCTAAAGGTAAGCCTCAGAGCCTCAAATGAATGCAACCTTTGGAACACCAGGAGTTTCTGTATCATTCAGAGAGCCACAGAAGCAATAAAGTTGGAAAGGATCTCTAAGATCACTGAGTGCAACCATTAACCTAACACTGCCAGGTCACCACTAAACCATGGCACCACAAACTCCAGAGATGGTGACTCCACCACTGCCCTGGGCAGCCTAGGCCAGGGCTACACAACCCTTGCAGGGAAGAAATTGTTCCTCATGGCCAACCTAAATTTGCCATAGCACAGCTTGAGATTGCTTCCTCTTCTCCTATTGCTTGTTACCTGGGAGAAGAGAGCAACCCCACCTGGCTCCAGTCTCCTTGCAGGGAGTTGCAGAGAGTGAGAAGGTCTCCCCTGAGCCTCCTCTTCTCCAGGCTAACCAACCCCAGTTCCCTCAGCTGCTCCTCACAACACTTGTGCTCTAGACCCTTCCCCACCTTCATTGCCCTTCTCTGGACACACTCCAGCAGCTCAATGTCCTTCTTGGAGTGAGGAGCCCAAACCTGACCCCAGGATTGGAGGTGTGGCCTCCCCACTGCCCAGCCCAGGAGGCCAATCCCTGCCCTAGTCCTGCTGCCACACTAGTGCTGATCCAAGCCAGGATGCTGTGTCATCTTTATCTCCAGTTCCATCTAAAACTCAAACAGTAGCTGTGCAGACCAGACCACCATCTATATGTTCACAGCTAGAAGCATCAGTCAAGCACAGAAGCCAGGGTTTGATTAACTGCTTTCCCATTAACTCAGCACACATCTCTAGACACAGCACAAGACAGACACTGAGCTGACAAGGGAGAAACCTTCCTGGAAACCAACCTTTAAAGGCAAATCTCAAAGAGGTAGCATATGACATCAAGATGCCAGCTTGTGAGATGATTTGAACCAACAGAGCCAAATTTATGCTTCATATTTCACCCAAATAAACCCAGTAACACCACAGCTAAACTATATCACAGGCACTTGGGCACAGGCTGCTGTTAGTGGAAGATGAATGCTCCAGCTCCTGCAGCTGAAGCCAATGGGAGTCTAATGGGAGCTTCAGTAGGCCCTGAGGAAAGGCAATTTCCTGCCAGGGTACCAGGCACCAACATTTATAGTGGATGGTTAACATAATTCTTGCTTCAGCAATCACTTCTAGCACTCATCTGTGTTTCTCCCTAGCTAGATGAAGCCAATGACACTGAAAATACAGAGGGAAGGATTGGTTCAGACTCTGTGGCTGTATCCAAGCTACTGTTTGCAAGTTACTGTTCTTTTTAAAGCCACCAACCACAGTGCTAGTCTAATCATTTGACAGAGATTAAAACACAACACAAAAATCACTTCTACTGGGGAGTATTTTAATGGTGACCACCCCTGCAAATACAAAACACACTACCAAGGCATGGGTAAAGAGTTATACATGGAAACCCTGGTGAAACAGAGCTCACTCTGCATACTGCTCTCTTTTGGTGCCATTTAAATCAAATAGCACCTCAAGTCTTGTTGCAAGTATCTGCAAGTGAAATGCATGTATTGCCAAAAGAGGCAATAAACCCCATCCAGTCTACCCAGGTCACTCTCTTAAAGGCATGGGCAGCACCACTACAACCACCAGAGCTGGTGGGGTTTGATCCTCAGCTAATCCTTTCCTCTCCCCTCCAGGCCATTCCCTCTGGATCACCCCATGGCTACTGCTTCTGTTCTCCTGCAATCCTTGATTCTGATTCACTTTCCCATGCAGAACTTCTATCTGTTCTTGCATTTTTTCCTCCACAGCTTTACTAAAAGTTATTTCAGAAACCATAAAACCTAACAAGCAGAAAAATATTAACAAGAAACCCCACCTGAATTTAGATTTCTCCTCTCAGTGTGACTCATCACAGTCAGGGAAGGCTCTCCTGCTTATTAAGGAACTAAATCAGGCTGCTTTAGGAGATCTTAGCTATTTTTCAGTTCTTACTGCTGCCAGACACACAAGACAAGGCAGGGCTCTTAACTGCACACAGGACAAAATGAGCAAGTAGCAGCACTGTGGGTTTCCTGCCCTGCTCTCTACTATCACCCTGCAGAACTGCTCTGACAGCCTGAAGATGGAACTATTATATTTTTCTACCTTCCCAAGAGGCATAAGGTAACTTCTAGCAATTAATTTTCACAATCTGTGAAGCACTTAACTGCTTTGGCTTGCAGATAAAAAGATACCAAGGTATTAAAGAATGAGATGTCAGTCAGTCTCATAACAAACAGGTGAGTAACTGCAGTTAAGTTTATCACCTGCAAAATCCTACAACTTGTTCTGAGAAAAGGAGAACAGTTTTGGCTTCTACCAGCACTAGTGTGGGAGCAGGACTAGGGCAGGGATTGGCCTCCTGGACTGGGAGCTGGAGAGGCCACACCACCAATCCTGGGGTCAGCTTTGGTGTCCTCACTCCAAGAAGGACATGGAGGTGCTGGAGTGTGTCCAGAGAAGGGCAGTGAAGGTGGGGAAGGGTCTAGAGCACAAGTGTTGTGAGGAGCAGCTGAGGGAACTGGGGTTGGTTAGCCTGGAGAAGAGGAGGCTCAGGGGAGACCTTCTCACTCTCTGCAACTCCCTGAAAGGAGGATGAAGGCAGGTGGGGGTTGATGGTTGATCTCTTTACCCAAGTCACAAGCAACAGGATGAGAGGAAATGGCTTCAAGTTGCAGCAGGGGAGGCTAGACATTAGGAAAAATGCCCTCCCTGAAAGGGCTGTCCAGCCCTGGCCCAGGCTGTCCAGGGCAGTGGTGGAGTCACCAGCCCTGGAGGGATTTAAAAGCCAGGGAGATGTAGTGCTGAGGGCCATGGTTTAGTGGTGACCTGGCAGTGGTGGTTAGCAGTTGGACTTGATGATCTCAGAGGCACCTTCCAACCAGAACAGTTCTGTGGTTCTGTAACACTCAGAACAGGGTGCAAAAGTTAAGTACTTGCTCTAAACCAAGAGGAAAGCACAAAAAGATCTTTTCTTCTTAGCAACAGAAACTGGAGAGATCTTACATCAATAAAAATAGATTAAAAACCCCACAGACAAGCTACAACTCAGCACAGCCAGGGAGCAATGCTCTCTGGAAAAGAAAAGAGATTCTTCACAGAGGAAGTTTGCATGGTCATGAGATTTGGTCTACAAGGAGAAAGCAGGCACGGAGGAAACAGAGAGAGAGGGTGTGCCTTGCAGAGCAGAGCAAGCAGAGAGTGGAGCAGCCAAAACAAGGGTAAGGAACACAGGACACTCACAGACTGGAGGTTGCAAAAGGCCTGTGAGAGGGAGAGCAACACTTGAAGATGAGGTGATGGCTGGGAAGGAGGACTGAGGGAACAGGAGGGTCAGCTGAAGAGCACTAGTTGCCTAAGACAAGGTCAAAGAACTGGCTGTTTGACTGGACAGGAAAAAGATCTGTGACCAAAGGTCATGTAAGGCCACATCTCAGCCTCCTAACTGTGTGGAAGCAGAAATTGCCAAGGCAGAGAGAAACAGATGAGAAGGGCAATTCTAAAGCTTTTATTTTCCCTCCTTGTTGTATATTGGAGGAGTCAAGGCAGGGGAGACAGGAACAGGATGGGGACAGGAAGGAGGGGAGAAGCACAAGTCAGCAGAATGCCAACAGGAGTCAGGGCTGGCAGAAGCAGCCATGAATGGAAAAGATAAATAACAAACACAGCAATTCCTCATTATATCAGCAGTCATGCTGCAGTTCTGCACACTCAAGGTGCTGGAGGCACTGCTACTCACTCAAGGTGCTAGAGGCACTGCTACTCAAGCAACAGAAGTTGTCTCAGGTCCCAGGTGTATTTCAGTGAAGAGCTAAAAAGCAATGCTCCTCTTTCTGCAAGACACAGAAACACCAACTAAAGGTATGCTACTCACTTGTTCCTCCTAAGTCAATTTATCTAAAGATATCAACTGGTTTCCATGTTTCCAGAGAGAATTCATCATCATGCTTAACTGACTCTACCATGGCTAAAATTACACAATGCTTACACTATTTATAGAGCAACTTGCAGAGACCAGCACCATGAACTCAGACAGGACTAAATCAGAGGCTGGAAACAGTTCTGCAAGACTGTGAACCACTCAGGAGCACCAGGCCTTTGGAGTGAGAGATGTTCCTCTCACACACACACACAGCCTTGCTGTCAGAGACTGCTTCCAAGTCTGCTTAGGAAGTGCTGCTTATCAGTCTCACCAGTTCTTATCTTGGAAGACTTCAGTCAGAGTAAAGCCATAACCTTATGCTTTTTCCTTCTCTTTTTCAAACTACATACCTTTATTTGTTAAAAATACCAAATATAACAAAATACCTAAATGCAAGACAGAAAACTTCACATCTCAGAAGCAGTTTTTGACCAAGTGCCTGGGGTGACAACCCAGGAAGCCTGCCATTCAACCACCACTGGTTATGAGGCCTATGGGATCTGGTCCACTCCCACCCAGAGAGACACTGTTTGCTTTAGCTTCTTCAAAGTTTTCAAACAAAATTCCTTCTTCAGTCACTTTCAAGGGAGCACACACAAACTAGCTCCACCGTGGGAATCTGCTCCACCCACAAAAGGCCATGGGAAAGCAAGGAAGGATCAGGCCAGAAAGGGAAGAGAACCAAAGGCACCTTCTCTATGACCAAGAAGATAGAAAGGGGCAAAGGATTTCTGTTTTCTAGTGTTCAAAATGCAAGAATTAGTGCATGTGTTAAAGCATCCTGACTGTGCCTTCAGGAGAGCCAACAGCTCCTTATAAAGAACAGGGTCACAGGAGTTTTCAAAATGAAGAGAGAGATTTGGGACTGGGATTCCAGAGGAAAACAGACACCCTGGATGTGCCCATTTCCACTCCAGAGCAAAGCGACCTGCTGGACAGAGCTAAACTCCCTTGGAAACTCAAAGCAGCCCAAGCATGGACGTTCAAGGTGTCTGCTTTGCTTCTGAAGCCAAACCCCAGAGCTGTCCATGGAACTGACCTGGGAAACCAGCTCAAACCAACACCAAAAAGTGTGAATGCTTGTGGGTTTGAATTACATGGCACTGAATAATATTAGTAACTACTGACTAATCCTGCAACAAGGACCAAGCAAAGTGAAAGTGAAGGAGATGATTCTTTTGGCTCTTGGAAAGTACCAACAATTTGGAAGTTACTCCAACACTTACCAGTTACAGAACTGAAGTGGAGCACTCACCACCAGTTCCCTAGCCACCACACCTAGCTCTGGAGAGGAGTAATAGCATCTAGAGAGACTTCAATTCTATTGAAAAGTGACACTTAAAAGGAAAGGTGAAAGTGTCTAAGGCTTAAGTTTGGTTACTGAGTTTTCTATGCCAGATCCTGGACTCCTCCCCCAGCCTCTGGGATACTGCAGAGTACAGTGACAGAAAATCCTGGCTCTTCTCAGGATCCCACCTCATTGCCACAGGGAAAGGAAGCAGCCTGTGGTGCTGCTAGTGAGACTAGAATCAATATGGCAGCATCCTCCCATCTTCCATAGCCAGCTGAGCACTTCTGCCCCTGAGAGCTGGCATGAGCTCCAGCCACACAAGAGAGACATCATTTCCACTGGCCTAAGCACAGGGGTGTCAGTAAGTTACTCCAGCACTGTAGGAGTTCTTTCTGCTGGCAAATTCTTATTAACAGTTTCCTTTCTGTAGTAGCAAAGGATATACACCATTTATCAGTTTGTACCTAATGGTTAAAGTTTACTGGTGCAGGAAGAAGAATTTCATCATTTGCATATAGCTGTAATTTTAGCCTTGAAGAATCAATGGTTCAAGTAATTACAGTTTCTTTGTTGAAGCATTTTCCAGATACAAGAAGAGGAATAATACTAAAGCCTGAGCATTCTGACAGAGAAAAAGCCTGCTGCAATATTTTGTTTGGTAACCTGGTTTTCAGAGATGGCATGCATCCAGCTGTGAACTGAATCCAGGGAGGCTGAGAGCACACCACCTCCAAAAATAACAATATGCTGAAAAATAAGACATTACTGTCCCAGCCACACAACCTAGACAACACACACAGCAATTAAAACCTCCAAGCAAAAGCTACTTGACCAGGATCAATACAAAGCACACACCTCCCTGCAGCACAGCTTGACATCATCAGCTAACAGCTCCCAGCCAAAGCTGCACCAGCAGCCAAAGGACTCTGCACTTAGCCTGGGTTCTTATCACATGGAAGCTCTATTACCCCCACAAAAGAATCAGAGGGTTATTAACATCTACAGCAAGCCAAAGTACAAAACCAGGGTAGGACCTAACATCCAGCCAGGCTTTTCCTATTCCTTTGTGCTACTCTTTCCCCTCTCCTTGGGCCCATTTCCATTTCAGTATGGGCATCAGAACAGAACATACATTCTAGATCCTATTCCTCTCATGTCATTCCATAGACATTATTTCTATGGCAGCAGATATTTTACACTTGCTTCCAACAACAAAAAAATCATAGCTGCTGTGCCTTGCACAAACAAAGAATGCCTAAGGTATTTATCATCAATATCAGTAATTACAAACCCCATTATTTTTCCTTTGGGGAACACACTAATCCAGTTCTATTTTGTCCTACATAACCCCAAATCAGAGGTTACCCTACTCCTTGCAGCAGAAACATCAGTGCAGGCAAAGAAATGATTCCCTTCTTCAGGATTTTCTCCACTTTAAAACAGAACAGAGAAGTTTCAGGGCACACTTTTGGCAAGTTACCTAAGAATAAAACCAACAGACATGACAACAATAGTATAGTCATCAAAGGGGATAAAAAATACCCAAACTGGTCCTGTTAGTGCCAAAGGAGGAGAGGGGAGAGGAGCCATTTTAGGAGCTCTAATCCTTCAGTGTGAGAACATACTAACCACTTTCAGAATCCATCCAACTTGCAGCCAGTTCCCCTCTGCCACGTGCCTTATTTACAGCATCCTCATCTTCCCACAGCTGGAAAGCAGGAGGAAGACACAGCAATCCATACCTCCTACAGGCAAGACTTCAGCAACCTATCAAATCATTACATTTTACTTGCTCTTTTTTGCCTTCTTTTTAAACCACCCCCACAACAACATCTATCCAGCTTGGGATTTCTAATATACTACTAAGATACCAACCACCTTCCCTGGTCAAGAGGCAGCAAATATGTGCAATGCACAGTTCCACTGCACACCTGCAGTCAGCCTGCAAGAGCCAAGATGAAAATCTGTGGGGAGCTGTTCTGTGGCTCTCAGAAGAAAAGGCTAAAGAACAATAAACAATGGCTATTCACCAGAAAGTACACAAGAGCAACCCATACCAATACCAGTCTTGCAAGCATGACAGCAAGAAAATTCACCTTCTCCTTAGAGCTCTAAAAGGATGAGCACACAATCATTGATCCTAATGGAGGAAAACCTCACAATCTAAGCATCTTCATCATGAAAACTTTGAAAAGGCAGACAGGAACACTGCAATCCCTGAGGATAAGCACTTCCTCCTGGAACTCCACAATAAGAAGGAAAGCCCACACAATTCCCTAGATATGCATAATTATGAAGACATCCTTGCCCTCCTCTAACAGGGTGCTTTCCCAGGGAAACTCATCTGCTCTCTAAAAAAAGAGAGCTCTGGCATAGTCCCATGGCTGCGTAAGCAGCTACCCTTGAAGATCCTGCACATCTCCCTAACCCTCCTATTTCTACCTCCGTTATGATCAGCCTCAAATTTCTTCTCTCTCACCCCTTCCCATCTATCCCATACACCAAGCATTGCCCCTTCAATGGCATCTTCCAAGCTAAGCATTACCTATAGGTTTTCTGATACGTACACAGCTCTGTAACCTAATCCAAGGGAAAAAACACTTCCTTGTTCATAATTCCTCCCAAACCAGAAACAAATAACCTTTCCACAACAAAAACCTTCAGGAAAAGCTTAGCTTCCTCCTGCACAGGTAAACACCATCTTGAGAGAAGTTATTTTCTTTGTCTTTTCCAGCACAGATACGTGCCGTCCATGCCAAGTATCCTGACCTCAACCTCTTGAGGTGCCTTTTTGCTACACGAACACAGCCCTACATCACCCGCTGGGGCCAAAGCAATGACGGAGTCCTGCCCAGTCGATCAATGCCTACCTGGATACAAGCATCGCCACCCTTTGCCTCCCTCCCCCGGGCGGGGAGGCCCTCCTCGTCCTCCCGCACGCCCAGGCTGAGAACCCCTTTCCCGGCAGCAACCCGTCCTCCGAAGCATTATTCTCTCTCCCTATGCGCGCTGGGGAGCCGCCCTTGCTCCACATAAAACACATACACGGACTAATAACCACCTGCGATGTCCCCTTCCTCCTCGCAAGGCCTTCCCGACCCACCTCTCCCAGGCAAGCTACCCCCTGGGCGCCCACCGCCCGNCGCCCAGGCCGCTGCCCCCCGCCCCCCTGCCGGCGCGGCTCCGCAGGCGAGCCCGGGGCTGGGCAGGCCGCGGCCGTCCGGTTCCGCGCAGCGAGGCCGCCTCCCCCTTTACCGTCTGTCGGAGGGCTCGGGCCGGGCTGGGCCATGGCTCCGGCGAGCGGGCGGCGCCGCCGCGGCCTCCTCCGCCTCCAGCCGCGGCGTCGGAACGGGAACCGCTACGCCAGGGGGCCCCGGCGAGAGACAGGAGCTGCCGGCCTGGGCCTCCGCCTCCTCCGCCTCATCCTGACAGCGGCCGCCGCCGGCGGGAGGAGGAGGAGCGTCGCGCAGGCGCCCACGGTGAGACCACGGGACCGGCTTCTGGTGCTGGAGCTGGGAGGGCAGAGGCTGGGTGGTTACCCACGAGACGGCCGCTGAGGTGCTTCGTCACCGAGCGGCCCAGAAGGGAGGTAGAGTCGGCCCTTAGGGGAGCTAGGGCAGGGCCAGGGCGGTGGCGGGCTGATGGAGGAACTGCTGGGCTGAAAGCGTCCTATGAGGTTCGTGCAGCCCTGAGGTCGCCCCTCGGCCCGATCGTGAACCGAGCCTCGTCCTGTCCCCTCAGCCCAGGCTTGTTCCCTCCAGTCTTGACCTGTCCCCTCAGCCCCTGCAGGTACTGCTATAAATGACACCAACCAAATACTGTTCCGCTGTATAATGCAGGGAGGGAGGCTGCTGTAACCAGCATGTGTGGCAGAAGGAGCCTTTCCAACCACACCCATGGTGTGTTGCTCTGTATTGATGGAGGAGGGCGTTAATCCTTCCACCTAGGAGTTGGAATGGAGAGTAAGATGCCTGTAAGGTAAGAGTAAGCTCTGGCAGGGGCTTACCTTTCATATGTCTTACGTACCCTAAAAATCAGTCATTTTTGAACTGAATCTCACTTGTTGCCACACTTTTCAGGCTTTACTATCACAATACATGATACAGCAAGGCATAGGATTCTGCATTTCATTTTGCTCAGTTAAACCAAATGCAAACTGGAAACAGGGAGTTGTTGAAAATTATTCCTCTACAGCTTGTCAGTTTTGATCAGTTGAGGTGAATCTCCATCTTTGCTGTTGAAAAAATGACTGGCTTAAACCAAAGACTTCACTTTGCAGTATTCCCAACTGGAGACATTTAGAGCTGAATTCTGTTCATGGGTATTTGGAGAAGCCAGAGCTGCTGAGGGCTGTCAGAATAGCTGGCTTAGTGACAAAGTGATCAAAGGACCAAGTATCCATCATTTGCAGTACATTTACAAATCCCTTTGCTCCTGCCTAGGCTCTTTTAGAAGGAGCTGAATATTACAAGCATTCCACACATCAATCCTTTTGAAAATCTAGTCTTAACTAAACTGAGTCTAACTGTGGGAACTGAGCTCTTGCAGCTCTGCCCTTGTGTGTGTTCACATGGGTGCCCCAAATCACCCCTATTAGCAGCTCCTTTCATCTTGTTCATGTCAAGGCAAAACTCCCACACGTTGTGATCACTCCTGGATCAGATTCTTGTGCCCCACTTCTGCTGCAAACAGGAAGTAAGGTAATACCAGGCTTGGTATCTGTCATAGCTACAAGTGGTTATTAAGGGATGAATGTTGTATCCCTTCCATCACCTGGAACTGCAGCATTTCAAAGGCTTTATCAGTACTTCTGAGCTCTACCTGTGCTGTGGGGTTTATACTGGAGTTTGAAAGGTAGGAAAGCACTCCAGGGGCTCATACTTTTCCTTTTTTTGTGCATTCCTGTTCTCCAGTCTAAAGCTGTACTAGCTTTGTAGGTATGGTTCTTGCTTAATCTTTCCTTGTTTTTCTGGACAGTAATTGGGCTTGGAAGAGGCAAGTCTCTTTTGTAGTATCTAGTCAAAAGGTATTGTAACATGAAACAGTTGGGTAACTTCCTCTGTGCTTCCCAAAATGTCCCATTTCATTCTAATCACTTGTAGCTCTTATAGCCTTGGTCTCAAAGGATTCTCCAACATGACTCAGCTGAAACTTAAAAGAGGTAAGCAAGCACAAGGCCTTCTAAGGAGCAGCTGGGGGAACTGGGGTTCTTTAGTCTGAAGAAGAGGGCTCAGGGGAGACCTTCTCACTCCCTACAACTCCCTGAAGGGAGGTTGGAGTGGTGTGGGGGTTGGTCTCTTCTCCCAAGTAGCAAGCAGCAGGACAAGAGAAAATGGCCTCAATTTGCAGCAGAGGAGGTTTGGGTTAGATGTTAGGAAAAGATTCTTCCCTGAAAGGGTTGTTAAGCCCTGGCCCAGGCTGCCCAGGGCAGTGGTGGAGTCACCATCTCTGGAAGTGTTGAAAAGAATGTGTAATGTGGTGCTGAGGGCCATGGTTTAGTGGTGACCTGGCAGTGTTAGGTCAAGGGTTGGACTCAAGGATCTTAGAGGGCTTTTCTAACCTTCATAATTCTACAGTTCTTTAGAACTTTTGGAGCTAATTGCCTTGATTTGGAATGGTGCTATTGTTTTATGCAACAGCTAAGCCAAGCCTACAAAACACAGTCTTTAAAAAGATAAACTAAGGTTCTGGACTTGCAAGGCCAAGCCTGCATCTGATGTGAATTCAGTGGAAAGAGGCTGCTGTGTGGGAAATGAGTAGCTGGCCTGTAGCAGAGAATCAAAAGGGAGATCAGAGAGAGCCTCTGAAGTGTGCCACTGGCCATGCACTTGGATTCCATTGTGTCCTGTATGGTAGCAGCAGGCAGTGGCTTCCAGGCCCTGCTTCCCTGTGCAGTTCATCTCAGAAACCTCCCACTGTTTCATTCAGGCCAGCCAAGAAAGCTGAGTAACAGGGTAGATTTGGGAAGAGGCTTTGTGGCTTACCAAGATGAGACTCCAGTGCATTTGGAGAGGAAGACAATTGCAGAAGTGAGGACCCTCTGCCACCTGACTCTACTTGTGGGTGCTATACAGTGAAGGAAGGGTTTGGTAACAGCCTCCTTCATTGGACAAACCATGACATGACATTGTCTTTAGATGAATGCAACAAGAGTGGTTAGAATGTTGAGAGTAAACACATGACCAGAAAATAATTGTGTGTTTTTAACTGCAGGTGAAGCCCAGGGAAGCAGGAGTTGCCCAGCTCTTCAAGGAGAGGCCTGGCTGCTCATGACAGCAGCCTTGGGTTCACTCAACAGGCAAGTAACAGACTTGTCCTAGCAAAAGAGAAGAGGAAACCCAGAATGGATTGTTTGCACTTTACATATTTCTAGGTTTTTCCAGAGGTTGTCTGCTGCTTTTCTCACTTTTTTTATTTGTTTAAAATAAAAACTGCTCTGAATTTCCTGATGTTGAAACCTTTCTTTTCCCTGTGTGGAGATGGATGGGCCATTAGCATTATTAGCTCTGCAGACATGAGTCTTTGTAGGCTTTGGGCCTTTCTTTTTTAATGCAAAGCTTCTGAAGAAAATGTACATTCATCTAAGTGTTACCATAAAGAGGTTGGTTTCAAATCCCAAACCAGTCAGGCTCTTTGCTTCCAAAGTTGTTCTGGAATGCAAGGAATTCAGTCTGGAACAATCACATTATTTGCAATGGTAACTTCTTAGCCAACCCTGGAATAGTTTATGTGGTTAAAAACCTTTTCAAGAGCAATTGAAAAATGATGTTATCCCATCTATTGTTTAAAGGATTCCATGTGGTACAGTGCTTTGAATGTATGGGAAGCAAATGAAGGCAAAACTGAAGATTTGGCAGGCCAAAATGGAAGTGCTTGCATTGGCCCTCAGTCTAGATCTATGAACATTAATGATCTCATTTGAAAGATGTCTATATATTAAGATTTGGAAGTGCTCTGGGTTCCCAAGGCACAAGTTCATTGAATGTTGTGATGTGCCATGAAGCTAACCAATTTTTCTTGCTGCAGAATAACCCAGGAATCAGAAACTCCTTCTGGTATGCACAGGAAAGGACACACTGAGAGCATAGTCTCTGGGTAACCTTGTTCTTTGGAGCTGTCTTTGCAGGGAGGCACAAAACCAGCACTGCTTTATCCTTTCTTCCCTGACAGAGTGGGTAACCATTGGCCCAGGCTGCCCAGGGCAGTGGTGGACTCAGCATCCAAAGCACATCTAGATGTGGTGCTGAGGGCCATGGTTAGTGGTGACCTGGCAGTGGTGGAGTCAGCATCCAAAACATATCTAGAGGTGGTGCTGAAGGCCATGGTTAGTGGTGACCTGGCAGTGTTAGGCTAGTGGTTGGGCTCAATGATCTTAGAGATCTTTTCCAACCTTAATGATTTTATGATCTTAGGTCGGTGGGTACATCCAGCTAGTCCAACTGTTCCTCATCAATTCTGTCCCATCCTTAGGAATCCTTTTATTGCCTATTTCCCCTGATTTTTCCTCAGTGTTAGAGTGGTCTCCCTATTGGACTTTTTATTTTGCTAGAGTCCCTGTTCCAGAGCTGCCCCCCTTAGGTGCAGACACAAAATATTTTGTACCTCCATAGCACTGGCCTGTTTCCTCCACCCTTGAGCTCTCCCCTCTGGAGAAAGAGCCTTTAGTAGAGCCAGAAGAGCAGGAATTATCTCAGAGTGACAGGCTGAGCCCCAGAGAGGTATCCTGACTTCCCTGGGGTGCACAACAGCCAGCATAGCAGGGAAAACCCCCAGACACGTATCTCCTGTCTCCCCAGAGCTTTTTTGCCATCGGGTTTGCCATTCCCCTGCCTATTCATCCAGCCTTGAATAGTATCAAAATGCCTCTGACTTTCTTGGAAAACTAGCTGAAGACAAACAGCTGCTGTAAAAATGAGTATTTCTTAGCAGGTAGAAAGATCAAATGGACTCATTTCCTCTAGAGTCTCAGGTGGATTTGCTCACAAGTGTTTGCTGCTGAGAAATGCTTTCCTGCCTTACCTTTTCCCCACTGATGCAGGGTTAAGAAGCCCCCTTCTCCTCTGAGGCCACAGGAGGTTTCACATTACCTTGTTAACCTCCTTCAGATCATCTCCTCCATGTACAATCTGAGTTACACTGACATGCAGACATAATGTCATCCAGCCCTCTCCCATCTCCCCTGTTGCTCTGGGGAACACTGATAAGGAACCAATTAGCAAATGAAATACTTGGGGAGGAATGGGAAAGCCACTGCCTGGTGGATTTGTGTGTGATAGGAAGTGACATTTTGCTTGTCATGTGTCCTTACCTAGCTGAGCTTCTCCCACTGCAGCTTCAGCTGCATTCTGGGGAGTCAAAACATGCTTTCCCCCCAGGATTTAAAGGCTTAGACACCTAACTGTATCTGAGCCAGGGGAATCGGTCGCGTTCTCAGAAGAGAGGGATTGCTCGGGAAAGACTTTTGCTGGCATGGAAGTGCAAAGAGCTCCATCCAGTGTCTCACCACAGGAAATACACAGAAACTCCTGGGCCCTGGCGTGAAATCGTTTCTGCACATCTCCTAACCGAGCTCCATCTGGTGAGATGCATGAGGATCTGAATCAGAAGAGGCTGCAGTCAGGTAGAGAGAAGACTGGCAAAGCTGTCAGCCTTTCAGGAAGAGATGAGACAACCTGGAAGGTCACATCTTTTAAAGAAGAGCTGTGTTCCAAGCTGGAGTTATTGATGGTTGAGACAGCTAAAGACCCAAGCAAGAGGAAGTGGAGGTGGGAATAGGTGGGGCTGTTAAACAAAAGTATGACCATTAAATCCATGAAGGGAAGAAGCTGCAGCAGAGAGAGGAGACTGGGACAGATCCTGATCTTGTAGTCCTTCCCCTTTGCAGAGTGGGGTCAGCAAAAAGAGGTTAGGAAGTTGCACTGGCAGCTCAGAAAATAAGGGAGAAGTGACTTAGCTGCCACTGCCCCATCTCAACAGCCTTGGTTGCTTGCCAGCTGTAGGTAGTCCTGGAGTTCAAGAGGGAAAAAGGTTTGGATAAAGGTTTTGCAGGAAGTAATAATTGTCACTGTGTATGGCTCCAGGCTTTGGGTGGGCTGGAGAGAAAGAGCTCAGAGGAGAAGAAGGAGGCCTTGAAGCTGAAATTGGGCACAGGCAAAAATGAGTATTATCTGCAGAGAAGTGCTACCCAAATAGATGTCCAAGCAAAGGCATGCAGCTTTTCCATGGGCTAGCACTTGTGCAGCAGTCTGTGGAATCTCCAAGGTAAACAAGGAAAGAGGAATGCTTGCTGTATTGTGAGCAGGATATTTATTAATCAAAGATGCAGAGTGCTCCACTTCAGCACAGTGTTTGGTGTAACACAGAGCCAACATATCCTCCCTAACCCCAGACTTTGGCCTGGCATACTTTAGAAGTGCTGTGCTCCAAGACAGCTCCTCTGTTGTGTTCAGCCTTCCCAGGAACAACTTAGCATGTGTTTACTCTTTACTCTTTTTACATTGAACTTGCAGAGCAGAACTCCCTTCTTTGATTAATACTGAGCAGTGTTTTGTTTGTGCCCTGGGGTAGAAGTGCCCAGATGGAGTTGTTTGAATAGTGCAAACATCAGAAGCATTTAATGTTCTGTGGAGCTCTGCTGAAGTTGTCTCAATAGAACAGCTGGGATCAAATCTTTGGATAAATCAGTTTCTGCAAGTATTTGGACCTGCTCTGGCTCTGTGCTTTCTTCCAGCTTTGCATTCCCTCTTTCTCTTCCTTGTTTCTAGAGCCAGTAGAAAATGGCTAATTGCCTGGTGCAACCCATTCAAGCCCCTTTGTTGGGGCTTGCCAATTAGTTGAGCAGAAAGAGTCTAGAAATCCCTTTGGCATCTGTGGGGTCCAGAGGGCAACACTGGCTTCAGATCTCCCTGGAAAACTCATCTGTCCTCAAGGTGATGGAGAAAGAAGAGAGAATGTTCAGGCAGAGACTTAGGGAAGATACTGCCTGCTGTGATGTGTCTGCAGAGTAACCCTGCTGGGAGCTTTTGTCTGTAGAAAAGGTCCCTGCCCCCCAGGGACGTGGGGAGGTGAATGGCATCCCACTGCCAGCCCTGCTTTATGGGCTAGGAAAACTCCTGCAGAGCTGAGGAGTGAGAAGGGGGAATGGAAGCTGTTCTCCTGTTGTGGGACTGATGCCACACCAGCAGATGGAAGTGCCCATATTTAAGAGATCCATAGCCTCAGTCTTCCAAAAGACAGAGCTCTGCTGGGCACAGTGAGGAAGGGCAAGCTCACAGACAGCAGAGGGGAGTCAAGGGCTGGTGCATAAGGACCACCTGGTTTAGAGGGGTTGGAGAATGACTCTGTTCACTTCAGGAAGTGGGAGCTAAAAGTGGCTGAGCACACAGAGCTCTCATTGCCCTTCCTGGGACTTGGGACACTTGGCTCCACTGCTGGGCCAATGTGCAGATGAGTAGTGTTGCAAATGGCCCAGGTTTACCTCTGCAGAGGCTCTGGCAGCTGGACCTGAGAGCAAAACCATGAGAGAGCATCAAAAAGGAACTCCTCAGTTGTATTCAGAGTCCTGGGAAGCAGCTGCTTCCTGTGTAGCAACCAAGAAAAATGTCTGCCAATGGAACAGTTACCAAATCACAGAATAATTTTGGTCAGAAGAGATCTTTAAGATCATAAAGTCCAACTGTGAACCTAACCCTGCCAGGTCACCCCTGAACCATGGCCCTCATCTAGATGTTTTGGAACCCCTCCAGGGATGGTGACTCCACCACTGCCCTGGGCAGCCTGGGCCAATGCCTGAGAACCCTTTTGGGGAAGAGTCTTTTCCAAATATCTAACCTAAACCTCACTGGCACAACTTGATGGCATTTCCTTTTGTCCTGTCACTTGTTCCCTGGGAGAAGAGACCAACCCCCACCTGGCTGCAAGCCTCTTTCAGGGAGCTGTAGAGAGTGAGAAGGCCTCTGAGCCTCCTTTTGGTGCTGAGGAAAGAAGTTAGTTTGAGCTCTGTTCCTTTAAGATGTCTTGCCATGTTTAAAGGGCTAATTTTCTTCTCTTTGTTTTCAGATTTGATACATCAAGCAAGCTTCAGTGGAGTTATTCTTGCCTCACACCAATGGTAAGAGGAAAGAGAAACAAGTTATTCATGTTCAGTGTTATTTTGTGCCTGATGTTTTGCTGGTAGAAATCCATAGCTCCACAGGCACCAATTTCTTCAGGATCTGGAATGTCTGGCCCAATTTCTTTCTCTGTTCTGGACAGCCTGTGAAAGAAAGTGCTTTATTTTGCAATATTGAACATTCATGCTGGGAAGTTATAAGCAAAAACAAAATAATGAGGGACAGGGTCTCTAATGAGCTTCCTGTCACATGAGGCTCTGGTGCTGCTGAAGCAGATGTGGTTGCTGGCTCCTTTCCAAAGTGTATGCTGAGTGGTGATTAGATTCTGTCATCCTGATGTTATCTCTCTGTGATCTCATGCACTACAAGGAGTTCTGCAAACAGGGGAATCCTTTTTCCTTTGGATTTATATCTTGGATGGTGTTTCAGCATGGATTCTCTGATGCTGAGTGGGGACTGAGTTCATTTTAGCCTGCTCCTTCAGTGACAGATGAATCATCTCTCTCCTTTGCTTGGCCAGCTACTTCCACAAAGCTTGCAGGAATTCAATATCTCAAGTGTGTCAAATCTGAGTAGGAATTATGAGCAATTTCCAAACTTATTTGGGGCCAACTCATGTAAACAAATCTGAACATGAGGCTCAGCCTCTTACAGAAGCAAACCCAAAAGGTAATAATCAGGATTGAATATTTGGTCCTTGAATCTCTCCTGTTTGTTCTCTGATCAGTCAGATAAGTTATGCTTTGTTTGTAAAGCTGTATGAAATACAGGATTTATTGGTTTTGCCACACTGAATGCATATTAAAACATCATTAATTTGTGCTTGTTAGGGGCCACACAAGAGATTGCACCCTGATTTATTGTCCTTGCTGGAGCATGGGAAAGAGGGCACACGTATTTTAACTGAGAGCTTTGCAAGACTTAGAAGTAGATGAGACAAGAAGGTCAGAAGTAGGTCAGAGAAAATGTGATGTGTCCAGCTTCACTTGTGCCAGGGTGGAAGGTGGAGTCTGTTCCTGGTTAAGGAGAAGCTGCCAAGTGGAAACACAAGAGCTAGAGACCAGGGCTCACTCATCTCCTGTTGCAGAGCAGCCAGAGTTCTTCCTTATATTTGATAGTGGCAGATGAAGCCCTTGAGTCTGAGTTGGATCTCTCAAGGGTCCCCAAAAAGATGACACTGGAGATTTTAACCCCAAATTTGAGGCTGTGGTTGTTCTCACTGGGGAGCTCTTCCTTCAGGGGAACAGTGTGTGTATTACCCAGTGAGCACTTCTCTGTGCTAAGCAGCCATGCTGCTGCAGAAGCCTGCTTCAGATCCTTCAGATGAGTGGTTGCTGAACAATGCTCATCCTGGTCCCCAAGAAAACATGACAGCAGCCAAAGATAACTGAGTGGAATCTGGCTAAAGTCATTGTCTTCCACACTGGTCCCTCCTGAGCCTCACCCTGTCCCAGGGGGGGTGCATGGCAGGCAGCCATCACCCAGGAGCCTCCCCTGGGCCTGGCAGATGAAGATTGGGAAGGAGCTTTCTTGGTTTCTGGCCCCTTTCAGGACTGACAGAAGGAAGCCAGACACAACCTGGAGCTTAGGTCCAAGTCTTCCAAGTCTTTGTTAACTGGCAGGATGATGGATGCGGGCCAGGGGTGTCTGGGTGTAGGAGAAAAAGGAAATCAGATGGAGTCTCAAGAGTCCAACAAGAGCTGCAGATGGCTGGGGATGGATGTCCTGGCTTGCTTTTTCTTTTGGAATATTAAACTTTAACAAATGATGTAAGAAAGAGCAATCCAGAGCCACACAGGCTTATGTCACCAGAACAGAAGCACACACACATTCCTGCTCACCACACAAGTGCTGTTAGTGGTCTTTTGGCCATGTTGTTCCACCTTCATGCTTAACTCTGTTAGCCTGGCTAGAAAGACACTGTCTGCCTGTGTGTCCTCTTCTTTATCTCACCTGTCCCTTCTTAAGCATTCAGCATTTTCAGCCACATCTGAGAGCATGAGAGAAGTCTCAAGGTTATAAAACTCCTAAAAGATTCATCACTGTAGGTAGCCATGTCTGTATAGAGAGAAGGGGAGGAAGACCCTTCTGAGAGGATAGAAAATCTACACTTGGGGAAACCCTTAAGACAAAGATCTGTTGGAAAGCAGGCTCCAACAGCACTTCCCATGAAGTGTTTGTGTGTCTAAGACTAGTGGGTTTCTCTAGGGCTGGCAAATGAATTCCTTGGGAATGGAAACTGCATGTGTATCTGCCTGGCTTCTGTGGGTTTGTGTTCTAGACAACTATAGGAGTGTCTGTAGGGATCACAGCTGGCCAACTTTGTGCCATACAGAGCCCAGAATTCCCACTGAGCTGAGCAGAGGAGAGAGCACAGTGTGGCAAGGTTGAGCTCTTGTTGCTAATGCTTTAATAACCTTTAGGGTCTGCAGGCTCAGACCTGGGCAGGGCTGGGTGACCTGAGATTTATTACAGCACTGCCATAATTGCACATCTCTCTCTCTAGTTCCTGGATGGGAAAGAAATTCAAGGTCCAAAAGTTCAGCTTTATGTTAACAGATCCAGATCTACCCAATCTTGAACTTCCCTGGACAAAGGAGCTGCATCAAGGGTTGGCTTCTCCTGCTCCATTGTGAAGGTGTCAGCACTGTGTGCTGCAAAACTTCAGGCAACCTGAGGGGAAAAAAAGAAGGGGGGAAAAAAAAAGCTAACTGTATGCTCAATGGAAAACAGATGGAGTTTTCATTAGATATTACTTTTAATGATCTGCTTTAAAAGGAAAGATACAGCATTCCCAGCAGAAGAAGGGCCTCCTAATAGCTTTGTTTAGGTCCCAGGCTCATTATCTTAGCTCCAGATAAGCTAGATTGCAAGATCTTGGGATCATTAGGAGTTCCAGTCCATCTTGCCTACCATTATTAGAATTCCAACCACAGCAAAACAATTTTGGGGCCTTAACAATAGTTTTTCCTTAAGATGTATCTTTATTTAATGATTCAGAGTTATTGTTATGAGCCTGGCAGTCTCTTGCTCAGTTTCTGGAGTATTTGACCTAGGTCAGAAGAAAAGTCCTGGAATATTCATTGCAGGGCAGACCTCTTCCTTCTCTGAGGGCCTGGTCTTCCCACTCAACTTTGGTGTGACTCCTCCAAGTGGTCTTCCTGGCTGTGAGAGGTGACCCCAGCAGTCTAGAAAGACCTGAAGATCCTTCCTGAAAAGACAAATCTGTGCCTGTGGGTCCTAAATCAAGTTTTGACAAGCAAAGAACAATGCAGTCCCAGGGTTTTAGGAACAGATGGTTGCTGCCAAACCACAATAAATGCTTTTGTCTGGAACTCATGGAACAGCAACATAGCAAGAGAGGGTGTACCCTGCTCTGCTATTCCCTCTGAGCAAATTCTCACAGACATGTTACCAGCATTTCATGGAACTAGCAGAGGAATAGGCTTTCATTTCCTTACAAAGGGAGGAAGAGACAATGGAACTCAGCAAAACACATGGCTTTTTTGTTGTTGCTGTCTGAGAGTTATGCAAGCAAAGCCCAGAGCCCATCCTCAGACAGTGCTCCCTAAGCGAGGCTCACGTGAGAAGCTTCATCTCACTCTTCTTCTGCTCTGAGTTGACTTCCTCTGCAGAGCTGTAAACACAACCTGGGCCTTCAGCTGCTCTCCAGCTGGGGACTAGGAATCAGAATCCAAGCTTCTCAAAGCTGATGGAAGTTGTGAGCTGATGTTCTGGGTCACTGGTACCTCTGCAGAAGGTACCTGCCTAAATAATAACTAGCTGCATGAAGAAGAAAGAAACCAGCCTCTTCTTTTCAGAAGAGAGGGGCTGGAAGGATCAAGTCCACTGACACTATCACAAACTACTAACTAGGCACTGCTCTCTTTGTTAGAAGCCTTAATCGAGGGTATCGAGTGCACCCTCAGCAAGTTGGCAGATGACACAAAGCTGAGTGGTGTGGTTGATACGCCAGAGGGGTGAGATGCCATCCAAAGGGGTCTGGATAAACTTGAAGAATGGGCCCAAGGGAATTAAATGGAGTTTAATAAATCTAAATGTAAGGTCCTGCACTTGGGTAGGAGCAATCCTGGCTATGAGTACAGACTGGGTGAGGAACTCATTGAAAGCAGCCATGCAGAGAAGGACTTGGGGGTCACGATAGATGGAAAGCTGGATATGAGCCAGCAATGTATATTCGCAGCCCAGAAAGCCAACTGCATCCTGGGCTGCATCAGGAATGGTGTGACCAGCAGGTCTAGGGAGGTGATCCTAACACTCTACTCTGCCCTTGTAAGGCCCCACCTGGAGT
>VWZX01008736.1:16853-30089 GCA_013399015.1 Galbula dea | reverse complement strand
CCTCCCCTGCATCCATTCTTGTCACTGAAATTGTGAGCTTCTCAGACAAGAGTTTAGATCTTACATTTTTGTTAGTGTTAGAGTTTTTGTTAGTGTTTAGTTAGTGTTAGTATTCTTTAAAACCCAGCTGGTTATTCACTTTAACACACACACACACATACACACATCAGAAAAAAAAAAAAGAAGACCTTTTTCTAGGGCCAGTTAAAGCTTTAACTGTCTTCAGTTACTTTTCAGAGATACAAGTCAGAACACAGCTTCCACTCCTCCAGAACAAAGCTTCTCAAAGCCTCTTTTTGTATTTTCCGTGGAGCCCGATCTATCTGCGGTGGGCCCTCCGCAGGCAGATGGGATTCCAGTGAGGTTTGAGGGACGGAATGCTGTAAGTTTTCTCCTAAAAATCCTATCTTAAATACATTTTAGTCTCGGCTTTTCACCGATCTTATTACTCTTTCCCACTACTTTCCTTCTTCCGGGTTAACAGGACCTGGATCTAGAGGGTCCCCTAACTCGCTAAATTACCTTTGCTTGCAACAGACAGTAAGGCACCTGACACGGCACTCATTCTGATGGTAACAGAGGTACTAAGGAAACTAGTGTCATGGTTGACGANGCTCGTGTCGTGATTGACGATGTAAACTCAGTTTCGCAGTGGCTGGTGGACACGGTTTTTTCGGTGTTGCTCCAGGCTTGCCACAGCTGCGATCGACGGCTGTGGACCCCGGTAGTGGGGGCTGTGAAACTGCATTGGAAGGCAAAAGCTGCCGTGGAGACAAAGCTGCTTGTCCCGCGCTGAACTGTTGCTGGATCGGTTGCAGAGGCAATGCACTTTCCACTCCCCCCCCCAACCCCGCTTGGAGCGGAGGACTCGCGGCGGTCTGTGTCAGCTGCAGAAATGGAGCGCTCTCCCCCCCTCCAAGCGGGGGCCGTGAAGGCTGCGTGGTTGCGACTTGCAGCGGCACGCTGGGCCAGGCTGCCCCTACTCCATTCCGGAGCTGCATGCGGTGGGGTGGGCAGAGTCCGTGGGGGGTGCTGCGGGTGGCGAATGCTGGCACAGGCTGGCACAGGGTGTGCAGAGGAGACCGCCGGGGCAGGCACGGTCAGGAGCGATGCCCCCCTGGACAGTCCCGGTACCTTCGGTGGCTCAAACAGGAAAGTAGTTGTGGACGGACCGCTCTTCCCTGGAGACAATACCGCGAATGCGGATGCTGCTGTGGCACGTTTTGCATTCATCTCCTCCAAAGTTCCTATGATTAGTTTCCACAGGACTGCATGCTTAAATGCTTCTTTTGACCCTGCAGCCACTTCTTTCCACAGTGCATTACCAATTTCTACCCAGACTTGTGTCTGAAAAACCGCGCTAGTATCTGGAAAGAAGCCCTTCCCCCGAGCCCAAATTAACAGAGCCTTTTTCAGGGAAGCCAACTCGTAATTTTGTTCTCTCACAGAGAGTGTAAGTTGGAGAAGCATAACCACTGCTGTCTCATCCTTGGATAGCGTGGACCCCATCTTCTCCCCGGCCGCCTGCTTGATCAGAGCAGGATTCCCGTGCTTTCCACACTCCTTTACCACTGGTGGTTTTTTTCCCCGGCACCGGGGCAGTGCCAGAATAACGGCCGGTTCTTCCGCCCCCTCTTCCCATCGGTTTTTACTCATCGGAGCTCGTCTGTCGTTGCGAGTGTCCAATGCTGATCCAGGGCGGAGGTTCATCATCCAGCCCCCACGCTATCTGGACATCATAGACGTCCTGTGTTGTTCTAAGGTAGCCTCTTCGCCTGCACCACGCAAGCAAATCTGCCAAAGCCGCTTTTGGCAGTTGAGTACCAGTTTTCTCTGCCAATTTCACCAGGCTGTTAATAACTGCCTGTTCTACCGCTGATGCAGCGTTCCCCATCCTGCTATAATCCTGACTCACCGGTCAGCCGTGCACTAATCCGCCTTTCTTCAGGCACCCAGCTCCTTCTCTTCACTGGCAGCAGGATCCTCGCCACTCCGCAGCCTTGGTAGCGTGGTCCCCTATCAGTGAATCACGTCGGGGTCACCAAATGCCGCGGGCCATCCAAGCGATCCGGAAAGAACGAAACACCAATATGATGCAGGTTCAAATCCAGCTTTAATCAGAAGGCTGCACTATTATATAGCATAGTTAGTTCCGTAGACGCGATGACGCTTTGTGCATGCATAAACTCATTGGCTGCCCTATCTTGTCCACGCGCCTAAATATTACATATGATTTACTAAGACCTACTGACCACAAGGCATCAATCTCCATCTCTGACTCCTCCTGTCAGGTTCTTGTTGTTGCAGGTGGCAAGGCCGCTTATCTCCTTATTTTGGCACTGCACAAACACACTGTCTTTGAGTATGCCTCCCCAGCATACTTTCACACAGTACAGAGTCCAAGTTTGCTGGCTTTCTCATAATAAGTGTCCCAAGCAGCATGCTTTCACATGAGAACAGAATCCTGTCAGACAATGTCTAAGATTGCTCACTATACGTCCATTTTCCTCCAGAAACCCCACAGGGGTGGGTGCAGCTACAGAACAGCATGAACAGTGCTAGCTATGCTGCTGAGCTTCTCTCTGGTGTCCAAGCATATGATCATGGCAAAGGGGGACTGGCTGGCTGAGCCTTATTGCTGAAGAGTTAAACATTTTAAAACAAGGCAGGGTATGTGGAATTGGTGCAAGAAAAGCAAGAAAGAAGATGAAGGTCTTCCTTTCTTGGCACAAAGTGGGATTTAACCACACCCAGCATCTCCAACCTTTGAAGCAGAGGCGGGCTGAGTGGGGCATCTCTTCCTGCAGGAGTACAGGGACTTGTCAGGTCTCAGTGCTCTGCTGTGGGATATGGAGTTCATCACTCAAAGGGCAACTGGTCACAACAGATGGGGCAGTGACAGGCCTTCCCATCATCAATTTACATGCCAAAGGCTGGTACTGGCCTGCAGCAGGAATGACTTGTTGGAGTCCTAAGCAGGGATATATGTGGCCTAGTGCCATATGCATGTGTGGTGGAGTTGCAGCACCAAGAAGGATCAAAGAGTGGGTGGGATCAGGCACCACCTCTGAAGGCTGTTGTCTTCCACTGGTTGCAGACTATGTTGCTATTACTAGCCAGCTATGAATAAGAAGGAGGAGGACGAGGTCACAGCCTGACTTTCTCCGATCCTCAACCCTGCAGTAAGAGGTATTTCTAAGTGTCTGCCCCGTGACTTTCAGCTCCTTGACAGCTGTAGTTCAACACCTGCCTGCCTCCAGAGGGAGTATGTAGTGGTTCTGCCACACTGGTCCCATGTCTAAGGGTGTGCTAAAAAGCTGACCTGGACACCCTGTGAGACAGGTGCAGTTAAACAAGTGTGTGGGCCAGAGGAAGCCAGCAATAGCTTTCTCTGGTAGAAGAACCGTGCTCCAGAAAGGGGCCTCATGTTTTTACTGTTGGGGAACGTGGGCTTGTCTGCAGCACTGATTAATCGGGTAGGCACCATGACTGCATGTTGGCTTCTCCCCACAGCCAGATTGTAGGTGTGATTTTAATGATTCTCCTACAAGCCCTCACTGTGCGTGTTTCTGAGGATCCGTCTTCCAGATGTGCCCTTGACCAAGATGGAGCCCAGGACTGGACAAGTAAGTATGTCCTTGGGAAATTATGCTCAACACTTGGTTGCACCCCATGTACCCCCTACTTTCCTCCAGGTCTCACTGTGAGGGAGCCCGCAAGGATGATTCCTATTGTAGCTTATCTCTTGGTCACCTTTCCCAATGTCACAGTGCATTCCTTGCTGCTCCTGCTAAACCAGGCTCGCAAGATTGAAATGGGAAGACCTCTTAAGGTGCCATGAATGCTGCTGCTGGTTCTATGTTAACATTTCTTTTATGGCCACCCTGCAGAGATGTCGCAGGGTGGAGGCCAAGCTGATTACCGACCCACGGCAGACGTTCCTTATTACCTTCTTTCCCCCCCAACCAGAAGAGACAGGGAACAATAAGGGCAGAGAGGCTTCTGGATTGGAAAATAAAACTAAAAACTACTTTAATAATAATAACAATCTTGAATGGAACATATATAAATATATACAGGACCCAAACACCGAAACCAACTCCCCCTTTTTTATGATAACTACGTCACCACTGAAGCTGCAAACGTCCCGTTCTGGAGCTCCCGTTAGGAGCTCTCTGAATAGCCCAACACGCGTCCAAACAGCTCCAAGTCGTTCAGCAGCCAGCACAGACTAAGTTCCAACCCCCTACCCAGGGTTCCAAAACCTCAGATTTCTGTTTCCCCCTGGGGGCAGGGTTCTTCCTGAAATGCCTGAGCTTGGGATTCAGGAATTTCAGGTTTTAAAGGGGAAGCTAGCAGATAGCTTTAGCAAGGTGTGGGAAACTGATACTGAATATGATGTATATGGGATGGAATACTTTTAGAAAATAAAATCACTGAACAGAATTAATTCTGTTCTAACCCAAACCAGGACATTTTAACCCAAACCAGGACATTTTAACCCAAACCAGGACATTCGACCCATTATTCCATAGCATTTACATTATACTCATCATCAGTTTACAATTCTCTCTATACAGAAAAATTCATTAAGTCCATTCAGTCCGTGACTGCAGATCTTCATCTCCACCTCTCAAGGCAGTCATCTCAGGGCAATCTTCTCAGGGCAGTCTTCTCAGGGCAGGAAAGATGTTATGAGTTCATCAGGGTTCATACCCACATGTTGCAGGTTCACAGGTTCTCTCCACTGTCTGTTTGGACGTCACTTGACAAAGCAAGACTCCTGTGATCACTGCCGTGATATCCTAAAAGACACTTATTGAATACTATTATTATCAGCAGTTAACATTTGGCAGATCTGAATTAAGTATTCTCACCCAGGGTTAGATTCCGTTGCAGTACACACTGTACCTCACCATTTTTCATCATTACCCACCATGTGTGTCCAGGCCCCTGAATGAAAGCAGCTCCACGAATGGGTTTGCCTTTGCTCAAAGCAGAAAATACCCATACAGTTACCATGTTCTTTAGCCCAATTACCTATAAGATTGTTTTTTGAAAATGAGTACCATTGTCTGACTCAGTTCTCTCTGGGGTACTGTTTTGCCACAAGATCTGCTTGATTGTGGCACATGTTTCACACTCGTGGATAACTTATGCAATCCACCCCTCGGTCACAAGCCCATTTGTACATTGCATCTCCATCCTCCACCCAGCTGGAGGCAGGCCCCTCTAATTCTGAGGGCAGCACCCAGCATTAGCAACTGGGTTTACTAGATTCAGAGTGTTTACCTGGTTTATGGGGTTTGCTGGACTCACAGCACTTGCCAAGTTCACAGGGTTGGTCAAGCTCACAGGGCTCATGTGGACCATGTGAACTGCATTTTCATTTCCTCTATTCACATTTGAGGACCATGAATTTTGGGCACAGCATTGATGACAATTGACTGGTGCAGTATTTCTCCATCTGAAATTCTGTCTCCGCTGGCTTTCACCTTGCAGCTGATGTACCCGTGCTTGCAGTGCAGGGGTAGGCTTTCTGTCCCATCTATTCATGTCCTCTCCGAACTCTTGAAGGAGAGACCACAGGGTACATCGTGGCATGTACTGTTGCTGCCTAGGTGGTCTCATAGGAGCATGTCTCCTCTCAATGGCTTCAACCTGAATCCACTCAGAAGAAGAAGGGAAACTTCTCTCTCTCCTCTCTAATTTTTCAATCAGTTTTTCAACTGATTTATTAGTTCTTCGAGTTATGTTGTCCAAGGCTGATACACGAGCTTGCAGGGGACCAGAGATGCTATCTTCATATTGTTGCACTTGGTTAGCTACTTCCATTTACAGATGGTGTCCCACCATCTCTTCCCCAGATCATTGTTGACAGGGTGTGGGAGTACGTTGATGGTGCACTTTGCACAAATTTGCGCAGCATTGGTCGTGTGCATCGTGCTGCACCAGGGCTCACCACTTGCCCGTCACCACAGATCACCTCTCGCACATCCAGTTCTCTCAGTTACTGGATACCTTTCTCCATGGTGCTCCATTTACTTGGGTGACATTCAATATCATCTTTATAGGGATACCTCTCCCTTATACCTGATAGAAGCCATCTCCACAGGCTGCGAGTGTTGGCGTTTTTTGCAATAGCTTTATCTATGCCTCCATCTTTGGACAGGGATCCAAGCTGTCTGGCCTCTCTGCCATCAAGATCAATAGAGTCAGCTCCACTATCCCAGCATCGAGCCAGCCAGGTAGTAAGTGATTCATGATCACAACGGCCAAAGTCCTTCCTCACATTTCGCAGCTCCTTCATAGATAAAGCTCTGACCACAGCCCTTAAGCCTTGCCTAGAGGGACTTGTCCCCCGAGAGTCTGCTTTGGAGGGCCTTGCTTTCTGAGAGTTAACTCTAGCAGATGGACCTTCCCCAGGTGAACTGGATGCAGAATAACCTGCATCATCATCTGAGACAGCCAATAATACTGGGCGATCTGTTTTTGTCTGTTGCTTTTTTCCAATCACAGGAGAGCCAGCTTTTGCATCTTTAGTCCCAGAGGCTTCAGGCTTTCGAGCTTTCACTGGGGCAATTTGCATTTCTATAGGCTGGGCAGGGGCTGATGGCTTTGCTTTGGAAGCAAGAGAGAGAGGGGTGGACTAGAAAAACTGGTCTCCTTCATTCTGTGTAGCTGCTTCTACTGTACCACTTTCTGCTGTAGGGGGCACTGTTGCCACCGCGGCAGAGGCGGGGGGACAAAGAAATTGTCCGAGCCATGCGTCTGCATTGGCCCCCCAGGAGAATGAGATTCAAGCTAATGGACACAAAACTGAATGCCAATGATAATGTTAATGGTGAAGGCAAAGTGATATTTTTGGCATAACTGTATATGGAATCCCCTACAGTGAATGGAACCTCTGAATCAAGTTTATACAAGCTATTAAATACAGTAAAGTTAACAGCTAAATCTACGAGGTGACCCCAGTAATACTGAGACATATCCCTCAACCACAGAAATGCAATGTAAGCCTGGATTAAACCAAATAACACAATGGTAACTAGTGCACATCGTTGGCGACAGGTATATTTAAGATAAACAGCCAGGAGAAGTAAAAACCACCCGAGAGAGCAAGAGTAGTTAGGGAACAGTGTAATACACCACCCCTGGATTTTGTCAAAGATTGACTGTACCAGGAGCTGGAACAATATTGTTTTCAGCCACCCTAACATGATGCAGTTTGTTTTAACTTCCAACCCATAAAGACTCTCACAAAACAAAAATCTGACACATTTTCAATTACACAAACTGGAATTTGATTTGGGGCAATTAATCAGAATTTTTATCTGCCCCATGTTGGGTGCCAAAAGATGACGCAGGTTGGAGGCTAAGCCGATTACTGACCAACGGCAGACATTCCTTATTACCTCCTTTCCCCCCCAGCCAGAAGAGACAGGGAACAATAAGGGCAGAGAGGCTTCTGGATTGGAAAATAAAACTAAAAACTACTTTAATAATAATAACAATCTTGAATCGAACATATATAAATATATNAAACCACCCGAGAGAGCAAGAGTAGTTAGGGAACAGTGTAATACACCACCCCTGGATTTTGTCAAAAATTGACTGTACCAGGAGCTGGAACAATATTGTTTTCAGCCACCCTAACATGATGCAGTTTGTTTTAACTTCCAACCCATAAAGACTCTCACAAAACAAAAATCTGACACATTTTCAATTACACAAACTGGAATTTGATTTGGGGCAATTAATCAGAATTTTTATCTGCCCCATGTTGGGTGCCAAAAGATGACGCAGGTTGGAGGCTAAGCCGATTACTGACCAACGGCAGACATTCCTTATTACCTCCTTTCCCCCCCAGCCAGAAGAGACAGGGAACAATAAGGGCAGAGAGGCTTCTGGATTGGAAAATAAAACTAAAAACTACTTTAATAATAATAACAATCTTGAATGGAACATATATAAATATATACAGGACCCAAACACCGAAACCAACTCCCCCTTTTTTATGATAACTACGTCACCACTGAAGCTGCAAATGTCCCATGCTGAAGCTCCCGTTAGGAGCTCTCTGAATAGCCCAGCACGCGTCCAAACAGCTCTACGTCATTCAGCGGCCAGCACAGACTAAGTCCCAGCCCCCCACCCAGGGTCCCAAAACCTCAGAGTTCCATTTCCTTGGGGGCAGGGTTCTTCCCAAAATGCCTGAGCTTGGGATTCAGGAATTTCAGGTTTTAAAGGGGAAGCTAGCATATAGCTTTAGCAAGGGGAGAGGAACTGATACTGAATATGATGTATATGGGATGGAATACTTTTAGAAAATAAAATCACTGAACAGAATTAATTCTGTTCTAACCCAAACCAGGACATTTTAACCCAAACCAGGACAAGAGACCTGAGCTTCACCAAGCCAGAAAGCAGCTGTTCTGGGAGGAAGACACTGGCCATATAGCACAGCCAGTGCTGCTTTGCATTGTGGTAGGCCATGACTACAATGCATTGACCAAAAGCTGCTTCTCTTGCTTCTTCACACAGTTTTCTGGGTTTGTAACATGCTATTGTTTGTACAGCTTTATTCTGACTTATTCCACATTACTCTTCCTTTCCTAGGTAGGCAGGAGGAGAGACTGCAACTGTGATGAACAGGAACACAAATGTGTTTTCATTGCAGGCTATACCCTTGTCTTGATGTCTCAGCTGGTTCATATTTATGTAATAGTGGCACTAAGTCCTCAGGACACACTGTAAAACAAAAGCTGGCATACACCTTTTAAATATATCCTGCTTGGCTGAGCGGAAACTCCCTAAAACAAGCTCCACTAGTTGGCAGGGAACAAGGTTTCACAGTAGCTGCCCCCAAGAAGCAATTCAACTGTTTCATGTATGAAAGCCTGCAACTCTCCATCTCATTAGATCAGAGCTGGATCTCATGATTAGGTACCCGTTTCTACTCGTTTTGTGGTTTGACATGTGGAAGGACATCTGTGGAGAAAGGCTAGAGGCATTTTTTTGAGGAACTGCTGGAATGAGACGGTAACTACTTCCAGGGTTTGTTGCATAGGTGCAACAATATGTGCTTTTTCCACACCCCGTCCCGGCCCTCCCCCCCGAAAAGGTTCTTTCAACACAAACTTTGCTTAAAGTTTATTCTTAATTAAACTTCCCTACACGCTGTTTTTGGATGATATAACAAGAAGCACTACTACCTGTGTGGACCTGTTCTCTTATGAAGCGCAGGTGTTCTGATTCAGTCTTTCTTGTAAGTGTCATAACTACTCCCAACACAGAAATGCATGCATGTACAAAGAAACACACACGCTCACAAACACACTGTGTGCACTGGTGCAGGACCTCCAACCTTTGGGGTCATGCAGCTCAAAAGTCCTGGAAACCTTCCACATTTCACCGAAATCATCTTCCTATGCCAGTGTTATAAGGTGTGGCTGTTACCAAACTGGCATTGTTATACATTGTTCTACCTGCACACTAAATGGAGGGGTGGCCCTTGGAAGACCTCCCAGGCTGTGTGGTTGCTGGGGACCTGACATCTGGACTTCTGCATCTGTGAGGAGTTGTGAATTCACCATCTAAAGTGTACCTTCTTTGCAGCTCCGGTACTCGTTCTGGCTGGCCTCTGCAGTGCTATGGCTTGTTTCTATGTCTGCTTCTTCCACACTGACTACAAGCGACTCCATGCTGAAACAAACAGTGGTGATTTGGTCAAGGCAGAAGATACAGCGACAGGAGATGTTCCTGAAGCCTAACCAGACCACAAAGAGGATTCCAAAGGCCCAGTAAGAGAAGGACTCAAACTTGTGGGCAGGCTTCATGACTGCAAGTACTCAATTGGCGCACTGGGATATCTAGGTCCTGTTGCATAACAAGCAAGGGCTAGAACAGAGGAACTGGGTCACCTTTGCTGTGCTTCCCTCAGCCTTGTATTTTTTTGTCAGTTCATGCTGTAAGAAAGTCTGTGGTACCAGAAAGAGTGAAATGGGACTGGACAACTATGCAGGTAACAGGGATTTTGAGCTGACTTGATTCAAGCAAAAGAAACGGTGCAAATGAGATGAGCATCATATTTCAGCCATTTTTTAATTTTGATGTACTTGCATCAGGGGTGAAGCTTTCAGAGGGGTGGAGTGGAAGCCACGACTATCATAAACCTAGTGGAAAACTTACGCCTAAGGACTGTGATCCTTGTAGAGCATAACAACTCTTCCACTCAAATACTGGAGCTAATTGTGCCTTAGCTAAAGGGTGGTAGGAGCTAGAGCATGCATCCCTCATCCAGATTGTCAATGAATATATTGAAAAGTACTGGTCCCAGTACTGACCCTTGAGGGACTCCACTAGACACAGGCCTCCAGATAAGACTCCACCCCATTGACCACGACCCTCTGACTTCTGTCTTTCAACCAGTTCACAATCCATCTCACACCCAATCAGCCAGACCACACTTCCTCAGTTTAGTTGCAAGGATGCTGTGGGAGACAGTGTCAAACGCTTTACTGAAATCGAGATAAACCCCATCCACTGCTCTACTGTCACCTATCCACCTGCTTATGTCTTCATCAGAGGCTATCAGGTTGGTCAAAAATGACTTCCCTTTGGTAAATCCATGCTGACTGCTCCTAATCATAGAATCATAGAATGGCTGAGGTTGGAAGGGACCTTAAAGATCATTTAGTTCCAACCCCCCTGCCATGGGCAGGGATGCCAATTACTAGACCAGGTTGCCCAGGGCCACATCCAGCCTGGCCTTGATGACCCCCTTATCCTTGATATGCCTAGAGAGAGAGTCAAGGATGAATTGTTCCATCACCTTTGCAGGGATGGAGGTGAGGCTGACTTGTCTGTAGTTACCCAGGTCCTCCTTCTTGCCCTTTTGGAGTGACATTTGCCTTCCTCCAATCTCCAGGAACCTCTCCTGTCCCCCAATACTTACCAAAGATGATGGAGAGGGGCCTGGAAATGACTTCTGCTAGCTCCGTCAGCACCCATGGGTGCATTCCATCAGGTCCCATGGATTTATAGATGTCCAGATGGCTTAACTGCTCCCTAACCCAGTCCTCATCAACCAAGGAAAACTCCTCCATTATCCTAACTTCATCGGGGTCTCAGGCTCCTGAGCAGTCTCTAACAGTATAGACAGAGATAAAGAAGGCAATCAGTAACTCCACCTTCTTGGTGCATCTGTCATGAAGGCACCCATCTCATTCAGCAGTGGGCCTACATTGTCTCTAGTATTTGTTTTTTGGGCAATGTATTTGAAGAAGCCCTTCCTATTGTCCTTGGCCTCCCTTGCAAGGGTTAGTTCCATAGAGGCCTTGGCTTTCCTAATTGCCTCACTACGTCCTCTGACAACCAACTTATACTCTTCCCATGTGGCCAACCCCTCCTTCCATGATCTGTAGACTCCCTTCCTTCACTGCAGTTTGCCCAGCAGTTCCCTACTTAACCATGTGGAACTCCTGGCTCCCCTCCTCGATTTTCTACATGTTGGGATGCTCTGATCTTGAGCTTGGAAGAAGTGGTCCTTGAACATTAACCAACTCTCTTGGGCCCCTTTCTTTTCTAGTACCCTGTCCCATCAGATTTCCCCTAGCAATTTCTTGAAAAGGTCAAAGTTGGCCCTACTGAAGTCTAGGGTTGTGATCTGACTAGGTATTCTGTTCCTACCACACAAGATCCTGAACCCTACTATCTCATTATTGCTGCAGCCAAGGTTGCCCTCAACATCTACCTCTCCAACCAGCCCTTCCTTGTTAGTATCAGGTCCAGTTGCACTCCCCTGCTAGTGGGATCATCCACCATTTGCATCAAGAAGTTATCATCGGTGCACTGGAGGAGCCTCCTGGACTGTGAATGGCAGGCTGAGGAGGCCTTCCAGCAAATATCTGGCTAGCTAAAATCCCTCATAAGAACCAGGGCATGTGATAGCGAGGCTATTGTCAGCTGCCTGGAGAAAGCCTCATCAACTTCCTCATCCTGATCAGGTGGCCTGTAATAGACACCCACAACAGTATCACCAATGCTAGCCTGCCTCTTAATTTGCACCCATAAACTCTCAACTTGCCCTTCATCCACCCCTGGACAGAACTCTATACATTCTAGTTGCTCTCTCACATGAAGGGACAACTCCCCCACCACGCCTTGTAGACCTGTCTTTCCTGAAAAGGACATAGACATCCATGACCACATTCCAGTCATGAGAGCTGTCCCACCATGTCTCTGTAATTGCCACCAGATCATAACCCTTTGGCCTCACATGGATTTCTAAATCCTCCTCTTTACTACCCATGCTGCGTGCATTAGTATACAGGCATTTCAGGGAGTGAGCTGAGCATGCCAATTCTACCCTTGGGGGGTGTGAGGCCTTCTGGTCTGTTTTACTACTAGCACTAAAACCCTGTCCCACATGCGCAGACTGTATCTGCAGCAATTCTGCTTGATGAGATACCCCTATAGACTGCTTGCAGACCCTCAGAACAGCCAACTCTCTCTACCCTCTTTCTGCAGCCTCCCCTGCATGGAGGTGGCAAAGAAAGGTAAAGTTCACATGAGCCAGGGGGTGAAGTATGCTACTGTCTGAACACCGAGTAGTTCCTGCCCACCCTGTCCTCTACTGGCCAGACTTGGCTATAAGTGCCAGGAAGGAAAGAGGGGCAGGGGCTATAGTGGAGAAAAGCAGCCCCAAGGATGCTCCTGTGAGTGCAGCCATCTCATAGAGACCTGCAGAGAGGCTCAGGTGAAATCCTTTGTGCTGCCATCGGATAAATTGTCAGTGGCCAGTACTCCCACTGCACTTCTCACAGAGAACAGTGGACAAGCCCATGGCTTGGACAGGTGCACTCTCAGCTGGGTTAAGAACTGGCTGGATGGCCGGGCCCAGAGAGTGCTGGTGAACGGGGCTGCATCCAGCTGGCGGTTGGTCACCAGTGGTGTCCCCCAGGGATCAGTGTTGGGTCCAGTTCTATTTAACATCTTCATCGATGATTTACATGAGGGGATTGAGTCCGTCATGAGTAAATTTGCAGATGACACCAAGTTGGGAGGGAGTGTCGACCTGCCGGAAGGCAGGAGGGCTCTGCAGAGGAACCTTGATAGGCTGGAGAGATGGGCTGATTCCAACAGGATGAAGTTCAACAAGGCCAAGTGCCAGGTCCTGCACTTTGGCCACAACAACCCCATGCAGCGCTACAGGCTGGGGACAGAGTGGCTGGA
>VWZX01008736.1:0-16837 GCA_013399015.1 Galbula dea | reverse complement strand
AGTTCTTTACAGAGCGAGTAGTCAGGCATTGGAATGGCCTGCCCAGAGAGGTGGTGGATTTACCGTCCCTGGAGGTTTTCAAAATAAGACTGGATGTAGCACTTAGTGCCATGATCTAGTAATCATGATAGTGTTGGATTAAGGGTTGGACTTGATGATCTTGGAGGTCTCTTCCAACCCAGATGATTCTATGATTCCATGATGCTATATCAGTAAAATCCACATTGCCTCCATAGGTATTTGCACATCAGCACAGGAAGGCCTGCCTCCGAAGGATTGGGTCACACTGGTTGGAGTTAGGGTAGAGGTTTTCTGCACTATAACCTCCCCTAAATAAAATAAAACTAACATTGGTGTTGTCTTTTTAAGTAAGTAAAAGCAGATTTATCATCAAAATGTTAAAAAAAAGAAAAGAAAAGAAAAATATTCTGAGGAAACTTTAATACAGAAGGTACCTTTTGTCTTTTTGAAAGAAAGAAAATACAGTGGAAAAACACAAGCCTGTATAGCAACTGTATAGATATAAAAATACTGCAGTGATTTGAACCAGCAGTGGAAGCAACACATTATGAAAAGATCAAATTACAACAATGGCTGGAGTAGCTACTCTGTCAGCTGTTACTGTATCTGTCCAGGACCACTGTGTTCAAACACCTTTAGCCTTGAGCAAAGATAAGGAAGCAAAACAGATACATATTGAAAGGCAAAAGGAATTATACTTTGGAGCTACAGAAAATCTTATCTCATCCAATTCTGAAACAGAGATTTTTCCAAACCCCAGAACCTGAAGACCTGTTGTCCACTTCTTATGTTCATCGACACCTCTCTTTGGATCACGCTTACTACAAGTATTTCATGGCCTACCAAGTGAGAGCAAATTGTAATTGAGCTTTCTGGAGCTCTGTGAAGGTGGAGGTCTTCAGAGAAGCATGAAGTAGGAGCTAGCATGTCCCAGTTCTGCTTGATACTCTGCAATATTAAATAAAACAAACACCAAAAACAATTAGTGCTTTAAAACTCCCCAGGAAATTTTTATCACGTTTAAAATAAGCGGCCCTACTTGAAGCTGCAATTTGTTCAGGTGTGCCTACTTTGCAGGCAGCAACCTCAATCATTTTGGATCAAGTCAGATGGTAGGATAGGATGAAAGAAAATTTATCCTGGAACCACACATCCTACAAAATCAGAAAATTAGATTTATTGGGAGGTTTTGTGGAAAAGGAGTCCAGGAGGTTGATAGGAAAAATATTAACTAGCTGAAACATCTTTTGAAGTACTTTCTTCCTGCATACATTCCCCCCTGTAATCCTACTTCCAGAATTTCATGCTCTATTAACATATTATGGATAGTACTGGCATTATTTAGTTTGCTACATCATGTTCCTTTAATAGAAGTGATTTAATCAAATGCATCCCCCTGAAGAAAGATGGAGTAACACACCATGCCTGGAGGAAGAAACTCTGTAGAAACCTAGCTCTGCTTCATCCTGTCCGTTCTGCCTTTTTTCTTTGGTTTTAAAAAGTGACTCACTCTAGTCACTCCCCAGTGTACATATCTTTCAGGATCTTTTCCTTTTTCTTTTCTTCTTTCTTCTTACTTTTCTTCCTGTGGCCAAGCTGTTTCAATCATGTATGGCATTTGCAAAGGTGTCCACAGCATAGTGTGCAGACCTATCGCTGAGGATGGCCGTGCTGTGAGACGAGGTTCAGCTGAAAATGCCTGTGAGCAGCACATCTGTGATTCCTGTCTCAGTTGCAGAAAACAAGTGTATGGTTGACTCACTGTGAGTCTGTACCCCAAGCCCACTATAGTAACTTAAGTACCATGGGACCCATACTTCTAGGATCTCTCTTTGCAGCTTGCAAACAATGTCAAGCAGTTCCAGCAGCTGACATGCCACATGTCCTATTCAGGGTGTCTGGTTACACCTGCCTCACCACCAGGTATGAAACTTTCTAGAGCATTTTGAGATAGATCAAAGTCTAGGTAGTTTTTGGTCTGGCTGCATCCTGCAAGACTCCTTATATCTCATGGCATCTTACCATGGAGGGATCTGTAACAGAGTTAGGGAGTTCTGTAACCAAAATCTGAGTTATCAATGAATTATAAATATGCCTATCAGGATATATTTAGTATCATTTATTCTTTAAATGCATGTGTAACCATACTCAACTCATCATCATCTTGGCTAGGCTTCGCGAACGAAGATTTGGGAAGGGCTCTACCCACGTTTGTTGCAACCATACTCAACTACTGTAATGCAAACAGTATCCAAGAATGTTGTAACATTGTAATGGAACAGTCAGACACATTTTGTAGCTAAGTATGTCAGTCACGTAATCAGCAAAGTGGCAAAGATGAGTGCAGGTGTAGAGGAAGCTTTTCAAGTAGCTAAATGTTGCCAGAAGATAAGCACAAGGAACTGCAAATAAGAAATGTCCTGAATACGGTAGCTAAACCTAAACAAAGATAAACAGTGTGAGGAACAGAGGAGCCCTCCGTCCCATTTCGGGAGAAAGCCAATAGCATAAAAGAATCAGGCACAATGTAGGAAAATCAGAAGAGAGAAGACAAGCTAATTTAAGTTCTGACCTCTCCTCAAAGAGCTTTTGGGCCTCATCTTCCGCTCTGTGACTAGAAGCCACTCAGGACTGTAGCCAGACATGTTAAAGAGATGGTATCAGTTCCTTGGTACTCACAGCTTATTGAGCACAAAGCTACAGACCCACAGGATGCAAAATGAAGACAGGATGATGAATACTGTGTAAGAATTAATCATTAGCAAGAACTGCATTGCTAAGGAGTACATCTTCAATTTCCCAACTGACAGATAAATACACACATATTCAGGTACTCATTCTGTTTTGGGCTGCTTGGATGAACCCAAGCCTTCCTTCACAGGTCTCCATGTCTCTTGCCTTTGGAGGTCACTGCAGGACATGTTCTCAGAAAAGTTTGGGAAACCAGACAGCCTTCACTGGGTGTTCTCTGGCACTGAGGATACATAGAGGAAAAGAAGCTGAGAGAGTTGCAGCTGTGCCCGTCGTGCAGCCTGCTCTTAGCTTACTTTCCCTTCACTAAGCAATTCGTGAAGGGAAAAGAGAAGGTCCTGCTCAGGGCTGCTGGTTTTGAGAGCATGCAATATACAAGGGGGAGAGGAAGGGTTGCCAATGGGCAGAAAGACACACAGGCTAGGACTGCTTAAGTTGGCTGGACCCAAGAAGAGAGGATGGTCTTGACCTCCCAGTCACTCAGGGACAGGTGGCCCATCCCTCTGGAGCAGGACAGAGTCTTCAGCTGGGGTAGAGACAAGAAGGCTCTGCCCCACAAACAGATCTTCCTCCTTGAGGCAGTGGCCTCCAAGGGGTACCCTCAGTGTCCTGAAGGTCTTTGGGGACTTTGGCACTCTTATCAGTCCCACCAGCAAGCCTGCAAAAGAGCTGGAGAGACTATTAAAAGCTGTTCCTCTGTCAAAGGTTCCTAGGCCTTCCTGGGCTCCCTCATGCTGTCACAGTGCAGGCAGCCCCTCTGTTTGGGTGGGTGGCCCTTGCATGTCCACTGCTTCTCCTGCCCCCACTTCCCAGCCCTCTTAATCCCCATGGTCCTTGCTTGTCTGCAGCAAAGGCTGGTAACACTTCCTACCTGTTCTGACTTGGTGCCTTCCATTTGCACCAAGACAGCCTGTGCACCCTTTCCACAGTGCTATTGATCCTCTGGTTGTGGCAGATATGGAGGACACCACACAGCCCAGGGAGCTTATATCCCCAGCCTACCCCAAAATGAGTGCTCTGGTACCTTGCTTGGAGGAGGAAGATTTCAATAAAATTAAGCAGGTTTCACATCCAAAACCTGAAGTTATATGATAAATACCCTTTCCTAAATCTGTCATTCCATCACTCCATAGTAATTTCAGGACCCTGTGGTAGTTGCACTTCCGTGGGCCAGACAGAGCTTCCAAAAGACTTTTATCAAGTCAAGGGCATTGCTGTCACCAGCCTGAAAGCAGAAGGGCAGCCACCTCCAGTGGCTGGAGGTAAGTACAGCTATCTGAACTGCAATACCTGCTAAGCTGTCCCCACTCATGAATGCCTTCACTTTTAAAGATTGGTTTTTTTAAATACAAGCTTAAAACAAAAAATCATGGCCAAAACTCTGGTCCATGCTGTTCTACTATGATGAGGTGAGGGGAGCAGAAGAGGAAAAGAGGAAGTGAAGTTTTGGTAAAGCCCTTCCCCAGTCAGCACAACAAGCTGCAGGAACAGGCAACCCTGCTATGGCCCAGGGGGCTCTCTCCAAGTGATCTCCCCTGCAGGGAGTTGTGATTGTATATCAAATTTACAGAAAAGTTCCACAGAACTTCTCAGGTAATTGTAAAATTTTATGGCCATTATGACCCTGTTTTGTGGAAAAGAAGCACACCTCAATGATGAAAGCAGTCATCTGGGACATCTTTAAAGTCCAGGGAAGGCAACATTTACACATGCTCTTTTAGCAGAAAGACCCCATTCAAATGCTGATTGTCAACAGAATGGATGGATTTTAAGCAAATTTTATGTGGCACAAATCCACTACTTCAGACTCTGCTGCTCTTTGCAGTGCTCTTAAATGAAAGACTGAATGTCTACCCTACTGCCTGTTTACTGCCTCCACAGGAATCCTGCACTGGCTCCTCTAGGGCTGTGGTTTAAACTGAACTCTTGTGGACAAGTTTCCCTGGCTCTGCAAGAAATAGTAGCTTTTAATCATTGCTTGCAACTTACCTCCATATACATGCAAAGCTTTGACAGGCTGATCTCACTACTTCTCTTCTGTTGCATACTACTAAAAGAAGACTGAGATCTAATCTGCAAAATCCAAAGCTTCCAAATATTTAGAATTAGCTAATTCAAAATGAAAAGGCAGTCAACTCTTTTGGGGTTTGGCAGAAATACACAACTCTCAAATACATTGGTCTTCCTTGTTGCAAAGTCTGGCATGACAAGGTCAATGGCTGCAATTGTGGCACGCTATTGTGGGCTGTAGGGTCTAGGGCCTAGTAGGAGGGAGGCTGGACAAGGCCGAGGTCAGCTTCTAACAAGAAAGAAGTTAGATAGCCTGGGAGAGAAAGTGGGAGTCAGCTAGCAGGAGCCTTGCAGCTGCACACAGAGGCCTTGACACCCCACATAGCCTTAACATCTTATCCTTCCCACACCACACAGTGCCAGTCTTATCACATTCACATTTCTTTGAAGTGCACTGTTTTTATCCCCATTTATGGTAATTGTTTTTACCTAGTAAGTGTTGCTTCTTAATTGGTTAGTATAATTTGTATATGTAAGTGTCACTTGCTAATTCGTCAGTGTACTTTGTCTATAAAGATGTTAGTTACTAATTGGTCATTATTCTTTCTGTAAAGGTATAAAAGATGCTTGCTAACAATAGAGCGGTGCTAGCCACCTTCTTGTATATAGTCTTTTACCTGTGACTCTTGTACTTCTGCTTGGCCTATTTTATTTACTTTTATATTAAAGGCGACCACCGCTGCACGTCTTTTGTGTATGTGTGTGTCAGATCCGTCTGAGTTTTTTTGAATCACTATAGTTGTTGTGCACGGCATATTGTTGTGCTGCGACAGTTAAGGAAAATTTTTTTCCCAGTGAGAGTGACATAGCACTAGAACAGACTGCCCAGAGAGGTTGTGGAGTCTCCTTCTCTGGAAATATTCAAAACCATCTGGACACGCTTCTGTGTGACCTGCTCGAGGAGAACCTGCTCTGACAGAGGGGTTGGACTAGATGATCTTTCGAGGTCCCTTCCAATCCTTAACATTCTGTGATTCTGTAACTGATGATGCTGGCTGTGCCCTTCAGGGCAGTTTGTGAAGCCATGCCCTGCCCAGAGTCAGTGCTATAGCCAGGAGGCTCTGGTCAGGCCCTAAAGCAGTCTTTATTCCACCTTGCACAGGAACTTGTCTCAGACGGCAGCATGTGGTAGTGGTCGTTTCAGGGGGAGGCACATACAAGAGATCTAGCGCAGCCAGAGGGGCTAGGGGCAGTCTCTAGGGTAGTCCCCTTCTGACACCAGGTGCTTGCATTGCCCTTGGCTTCCCAAGGAGCTCTTCCTTCCCTTCCAACCCGCTGGACACTGTATTCTGTCCTCCACAAAGGGGATCCCCAAAAGCTGTATAACCATAATTTCTTAGTGCTGAGGGACCCCCTGGAGACTCCTCAGGCTAAAAGCCCAGCAGCAGACCAAATGTGGCCCTGAAAGAATGTTATGACCCCTGTGAGGCAGGAAGCTGCTTCTGCAAGAGTCCATCACTGCCAGCCCTTTCAGGGACATGTCTGCAGGAAGATCATAGACTTGTCAGAGCCTGGCAGGAACACCATCCACCAGATCAGGTTGCCCAGAGCCCCATCTAGCCTGGTCTTAAAAGCTTCCAGGGATGGGGCTTCCACAGCCTCTCTGGGCAACCTGTTCCACTGTCTCACCACCCTAACAGAGAAGAACTTCCTCCTAATGTCTAATCTAAATCTACCCTTCTCTAGCTTACATCCATTTCCCCTGGTTCTGTCACTACCTGACCTCCTAAAAAGTCCCTCACCAGCTTTTGTGTAGGCCCCCTTCAGATACTGGAAGGCCACAAGAAGGCCTCCTCGGAGCCTTCCCTTCTCCAGACAGAATAATCCCAACTCTCAGTCTGTCCTCATAGGAGAGGTGCTCCAGTCCTCTGATCATTCTCGTAGCCCTTCTCTGGACTCGCTCCAGCGCTCCAATATGCCTTTTGTAATAGGGGCACCAGAACTGGATGCAATATTCCAGGAGCGGTCTCATGAAAGCAGAGTAGAGGGGGAGAATCACTTCCCTCAACCTGCTGGCCACACTTCTCTTGATGCAGCCTAGGATACAGTTGGCCTTCTGGGCTGCAAGCGCACACTGCGGCTCATGTTGAACTTCTCATCCACCAACACCCCCAAGTTTCTTTCCACAGGGCTGCTCCCAAGCCAATCTTTACCCAGCCTATATCAGTGCGTGGGATTGTCCCGACCCAGATGTAGGACCTTGCACTTGTTCTTGTTGAACTTCATGAGGTTGGCATGGGCCCACCTCTCCAGCCTGTCCAGGTCCCTCTGGATGACATCCTTCCCCTCCAGAGTATCGACCATTCCACACAGCTTGGTGTCGTTGGCAAACTTGCTGAGGGAGCACTCGATGCCACTGACCATGTTGCCGATGAAGATACTAAGAAGACTGCTCCCAGTACTGATCCCTCAGGGACTCTACGTGTCTCTGACCTCCACCTGGACATGGATCCATTCACAGACACTCCTTGGGTGTGGCCATCAAGCCAATTCCTTATCCAGAGAGTGGTCCATCCATCAAACCCATATTCCACCAGCTTGGAGACCAGGACGTCGTGCGGGACAGTGTCAAAAGCTTTGCTCAGGTCCAGGTAAATGATGTTGGTTGCTCTTCCACTGTCTACTGATGTTGTAACCTTTCCATAAAAGGCCACCAGACTCATCAGGCACAATTTACTCTTGATGAAGCCGTGTTGATTATATCCAATCACCTCGTCACTATCCTTCTGCCTCAGCAGTGCCCCCAGGAGCATCTGCTCCATGATCTTACCAGGCACGGAGGTTAGACTGACTGGCCTGTAGTTTGCAAGATCATCCTCCTTCCCCTTTTAAAAAATGGGAGTTATGTTTTGCCTTTTCCACTCAGTGGGGACTTCAGTAGACTGCCGTGACTTTTGGAATACAATAAAGAGTGGCTTAGCAACCTTGTCCACCAATTCTCTCAGTACCTGTGGGGGAGTTGTGAACTTTCAGGTTTTTCAGATGGTCACGAACCTTGTCTTCACTTCCCATGGGCAGTTCTATCTTACAGCCCCTGCCATTATCTTCTTTGACTTTGGGGGTTTGGCGGGAAACCCTTGCTAGTGAAGCTGTTGAGTACTTTGGCCTTCTCCTTGTCACCCGTCACCAGTTTTCCCGTTTCTTTTCTGAGGGGGCCCACACCTTCCTTAGTCTTCCTTTTCCCATTAATGTATCTATAGAAATTTTTACTATTCCCCTTGATCTCCCTGGCTAGATTTAATTCCCAATGAGCCTGAGTTTTCCTAACCAGTTCTTTTGCTGTCCAGACAGCTTCCCTGTATGTCCCCATTCTAGTTGGCCCTTCTTCCACTCCTTGTATACACGTAGGTATGGGATGTCAGGGTTGCAGTAGCCCAGAAGGGCAGGAAACTGCAGGTGAGCAGGCTATGGGTGGTTTCAGAGGAAGGTATTTGAGGGTCCGGAAGCAGCGGTTAGGGTGATGTGGGGACCCTGGGACAGGTTCTGACAACCAGTGGCAGGGTTGGGGATCTCTGGAGACACTTGTGCATTTTTTTTGATCTTTGCATGGTCTGGGATATGGTTTGGACATGTTTGGCCGAAGTGTCTAAGGGTCAGGAGGCAAGGCTGGTTTTCTGGGGCTTGGGGCAAGTTTGGTGTTTCTTGGGAAGAGTTTTCCAGTGTTTGGGAGCCCTGGGGCAGGTTTTGGGCTAGATTAGGGAGTGTTTGTGGGACTTCTGGGGCAGGGTTTGGAGTTCATTGGTGCAGTTGGGCAGAGCCTAGGGACCAATGCCTTTGGGGGTCCTCAAGCAAGTTATCAGGATGTTTCAGGACACTGCAGCCAAATTAGGAGGGATTGTGGATACTTGGGCAGAGTTGTGAGGGAACCTTTGAGAGCCCTGTGGCAGAATGGAGGCTGGGCTGCAGGATGACGTCAAGAAACTCAAAGCAGGGTTGAAGCTATTTGGCGGTATTTTTTCACAGTAAGGTTGACAGAGCAGTGGAACAGACCTAGTCTAGGGAATCCTGCTGTGGCAGAGGTGTTGGACTAGAAGATCTTTTGAGGTCCCTTCCAACTCCTAACATTCTGTGATTCAGTGATTTGGGCCAGGTTTGTGGTATTGTGGCTCTGAGGCAGGGTCTGGAATATGGTAGGGAAGCTTAGAAACTGTGTTGTGGCCTCAGAGTGTTTTGAGGGGATTGTGGCAGCACATGGTCAGGGTTTAGGGGTGTCCATAGTCTAACAACACCTCTGAGACAGACTTTCTAGTCTTTGAGGGTCCTGAAGCAGGTTTTAGTAGTGGTTTGGAGCCCTTGGGGAGGACTGTGGGACAGTGGAAATATTTGGGTATGGTCTGAAGCAAATGGAGCACTTGAAGCATAGTTTGGTAAGGTTTTGGGAAGTCTTACACTTACCTGAAGCAGGATGCAATGGTCTTTGGGAGAACTTGCACAGAATTGAAGGGGACTGGGAAAGGCAGGAAAAGTGTGTGTCTCTCTCTCTCACATTTCCCTTCCCCCTCCTGTGGCAGGGTGGGGAAAGAGGGCAGTAGTGGGGAATGTCCCTTTCTGAGTTGTGGTCAATTCAGCCTCAGTGCCCGGCTGTCCGCACCTCAACCCCTTCCTGCCCGCTAAACCCGTGACCCAGCTTCTTCCTCCACTACACTTACCCTGGCAGTGGCGGCCTGGGGGAGCGGTATGACACTGCGCAAGCCTGCGCACTTCCGGCGGCCCGCCCCACATCTTTCGACTCGGAAATGCAGTGCATTGTTGCTCTGTCCTTTCCTGGTGCCCCAGTGCAGATGCTGGAGGGACCTCATTTGTTACTTACATCCACTTGGATATTGACTGCAATTCTCTGTATGTCGTCATCCAGCCAATTGCTTATCCATACACCAGCCCCTCTATCAAACCTGTATCACTACAACTTAGAAGCAAGAATGTTGTGTGGGACCATGTCAAATGTTCTATAGAAGTCCAGGTAGGTGACACCTGCAGCTCTTCCCTTGTCCACTGATGGACTCACTTCACCATAGTATAGTCAGGCACAATTTAACCATGTTGAAGCCATTTTGGCTACTACGCAACAGTACCACTGCAAGAGTAACTACACACTCTGGACAAAGCCCTCATGTTGCTGCTTGCAACACCCCTCAGAAAGTGAAGAAAACACCATGTTTGGGGTTCAGATCCAGAAAGAGATGAAGACCAAATTCGTCACCATAGGACTGCAGACAAGCAAGACAGTTCTTTTGAACCTTTACATGAAAAAAGCAACAACCCCAAAATAACATATTTAGACCAATGCCTAACTGGTTCACAGTGCATTTTTACCCACATTAGTATTTGGAAGGAAGATATTCCTTTGCAATATGACAAGCTGAGCAATCCCAACACTGCTGATGGAGGTGGAAAAAGAAAGATTTTTGCTATTCACCTAGCCAAGACACCCAAAGTGTATTTGACTTTTACTACAGCTTTGGACAGACTAAATCTCTTTCTTCTCAAGCTCATAACTGACCTTTAAGTTGGTGGGTGGTGTAAATCATGCAGACTCCCATGGAGTCTGGGAAATGTTTCCTGTTGATGCTATACACTCATGGCTTATTTGAACAATTTTACCAGAGCAATGAGTTGTCCAAAAGCTATGTGTTCAGCTACTGTCAGATAATTGATTTCACCCCTTTGGATCTGACCTTCCTCATCTGTGCCTTTTCCAATAACTTCACATCCCTGGACAGAAGGGGAAGAGTTTTACAAGCAGCCTAGGGTGATGCACCTATGGGGGACAAATATTGCAAAATGTGAAGGTTTATAGAATCACAGAATCATAGAATGGTTTGGGTTGGAAAGGACCTTTAAAGGTCACCTAGTCTAACCCTTCTTGCATTTAGCAGGGACATCTTTACAACAGGTTGTTCAGAGTCCTGTTCAACTTGACCTTGAAAACCTCCAGGGATGGAGCATCTCCCACCTCTCTGGTCAATTTGTTCCATTGTTTCTCCTCCCTCACTGTAAAAAAAAATTCTTTCTTATATCTAGTTTAAATCTCCCCTGTTTTAGTTTAAAACTATTGCCTCTTGTCCTGTCACAACAGTGCTTATTAAAAAGTCTGGCCCCATCTTTCTTACAGGCCCCCTTTAAGTACTGAAAGGCTGCAATAAGGTCTTCCTGGAGCATTCTCTTCTCCAGGCTGAATAAACCCAACTCTCTCAGTCTTTTTCATAGGAGAGGTGTTCCAGCTCTCTGATCATTTCTGCAGCCCTCCTCTATACCTGTCCCAACAGTTTCATGTCCTTCTTGTGCTGAGAACTCCAGAGCTGCACACAGTACCCCCAGTAAGGTCTCATCAGAGAAAAGCAGAGTGGCAGAATCACCTCCCTTGATCTGCTGGCCATAGAAGCTTTGTGGCAGATCTGGTCGTTGAGTGTTTACAGCTTGGGAATGTTAGAAACAGGACCACACCAGGTTACAAAGCCAAACCTTCAAGGGCTTCCTTTACCAAGAGGTATGTAGTGACAGGATGACACGTCCCCTAAATCAAGATAAAATGGGTGTGAACAGGGTTACAGGCCAAGGTGTATGTTTTCCCCAGGGTAACTGCAGCCTCTAACACTGCACCACAAAATGATGCTAATTGAATTGCCATCCCTTCTCAGAGCTGCTTGCTAATTCTGATTCTTCCACTGTCACGGGGGAATAGTGCTCAACTCACATGGTTTAAAAACAGCCACAATCAAAGTGGTTTACTGGTTTCTCAATTACATGCAATTAGCTATTTATCATCTTTTACTTTCAGTCTCCTAAGAGGTATTGGGCTGCAACCAGGGAGGGCATTTGGCCCTACCTTAGTCCAGGTCCCAGAGATCTCTCAGGAGGATCAGCACTCAAGGAAGAGCAGAAAAAGAAAATGCAGCTGGAATTCCTTCCTGTAGCAGAAATGGAACAGTCTTTTCACCATCTTAAACCAGGGTTAAGCACCCCCAAACCACAATGAGAGACAAAAGCACAGCTCTGGAGCATTCCCTTCTAACTTGGGGTCACAGCATGTGACAACTTCATTCTGTGCTCCAGGCACATCTGCCTCTGCTCCTGAAGATTAAAGTATTGAGATATTGCTTGCTCATGGGGGATGGGAAAAAGTCCTCCATATGTTAGAGAAGCTGCAAATATAGTCTCCTGGACTTTGGGTGGGCACACAGATGATGAACACGGAGGATTGTTGGGAGAGGTAGGCAGCACAGACAGGCAGCTCAGCTAGGTCAGGAATAGTGCAAAGGACTGCTGGGGACAGACAGAGCCAGCCCTGAGCCTCTGCTCAGGCAGGGGATATTTCTTCCTGACTTCTGTCTTACAGCAGTAGAGCTTTTCTCTGCAGGCAGAGTTAGGGCATGCAAGTGGTGCAGAGCCCTGAGAGCAGGAGGATTAGGAGCTAGATGGTGGCTTGGAGCAAATCCCCAGCACCAAGATGCTGAGCTGCCGCTGTCCCCTTAGCCAACATGGGAGGCAGCTCAGGATAGACCAAACAGCACCATGTTTTTGCTTTTGCTTTGACTCTGTAAAGCCAGGGCTTCTCTAACCTTGGTGAGACACACAAGGGCTTATTGGCCTTTGGGAGTGTGGGACTCTGTAGCAGCTTTCATTTCAGACTATTTGGGAGGGCTCACCAGGTGGCAGCAACCCTCACAGCAGCTCTGAGAGCACCATTGCTAAACCTCCGTTCCCACGCCTTTCATCCCATATCGTTGCAATGTGCCTCAAGCTTAGGGTTGTCCACTCCTCGAGACAGGGCTAGAAACCACTTTTCCTCTCCCAGAGTCAGGAAACTATCTCATGGAGAGGCAAGTTGAAGGGGTCACACCAGGACAGTAAATCACCTACTCCTGCAGGTAGGAGACCCAGTGCTACATTGTCCCACTTTAAGCCTGCAAATGAAGTCAGCCGAGGTCCTGCGGCTCTGCACTCCAGCTGCTTTCTGCACTCCTTAGCCCTTAATCATGTTCCAAAATTAGGCTGCACTGAATCCTTGGAAATTCCTGGGTTGCTTTATCCCACAGGCTTTTAATCATGCCAGGTGACAGAAATTATCTCTTACTGACAAATATACACCTTGAAGCCTACAAAATCATACTCAAAAATCATCCTTCCTGACTCTGGTCTTAGGAGGCAGTGGTGGACAGGCAGCTATAGATGTTTTTTGTATCACACATTTGGGGAAAGGGAAGCTGGGAGGGATGGTTTGTCAATCCAGGTGCCACAGAGCTCAGCTGCAAGCAGAAATGGTCAGCTGAAGCACAGGGATCCCAGAAGGCCAGGCAGCTGGAAACTGACTAAAAACCACAAAAAAGGTTTCTCCTTTGAAAATTGTAAGGCGGCACTGGTGCGACAAGGCAGAGCATGTGACTTACTGCACTCCCAAGCTGGAGCCTGGCTCATTGTCAGGCTCATTGCTCACATGGGCTTAGTCATCAGTGCAGTGATCTAGAGGTGCAGTTCCCTGCTCACAAACTGCTGACAAGGAAGGAAACAGTGCTAGCATACTCATCACGCAAGTCTGTGTTGCTCATCCTCCTTTCTCCGGTTCATCTGGATTGTCCTGTCACTGCAAAAGGCTCTCCAAGAGATGACAAAACCAGGCTCCTCTGGCTGAGATCCTATAGGAAGGATGCATACTGCCCCTCAGTTCTGGCTAGGCTTGCTGCTCAGCGTCCCTCTGCTGATTCTGTGATTCTGTGAACATAGAAACTAAGAGTTCTGAGGCAAACATATTCTTTCACCACTATTTCCCTTTGTGAAAAACTGTGATAGAGCATCACAGACTGCAGCTTCTAGAGAAGGCCCATATCAAAGGTCTACCTACAGGTTCAGGCTGGGATCTGACATCACAAAATTATGTGACTTGTTCCTCTTCTTACTGAGGTCACTTCTCCTGCTGATCACAGCATTGCACCACAGCACCTTGGTACTGGGCAACTCTCCTCTACAGATGGGTATGCCTGCAGGTGGGCCAGCTCTGCTTCTTCCACCACCTCTTCCAAAGCTTGCTGCTGAGTTTCCCCAGTGACACCTTCTAACACTGGCTTGTCTTCTAAGATGAAACACAGCAGCTGTGGCTGGGAGTCAACATAGATGGACAGTCAGCCACAGTCACAAGTAACAGCTGAACAACAAGAAAGGAAGATGAAGAAAACACTTGAAATGAAAGAAATGCTCAAGTGCAGCTTCTGGTTTTTTCTCAGCTACTGCAGGCTCCAGGGAAGAGGAGAGGCACTAATCTCTGGAAAAGACATGAGACTGTCTTGAATCTTCAGGAAAGCCTTTGATTTTAACAAAGCTGTTTTCCCACCTGAGTGGTTTGACTGTTTTATGAGTGGTTTTGGGAAGTCTGGCAAAAGTGTCAAGCTCTAGTGTGGATGTGCTCTGCAGTGCATTGGTCATCAGTAACATCACCAGGGTTTCCCCATGCATGTCAGCTGCACAGCCTACGCACTGGGTTCAGCTTCTCTCCAAGGAAGTAAGATAGCAGGGCTGTTCTGAGATTCCTCTGACACAGCAAGACACGCATGCAAGCTGAGCGGCCTTCCTGGCAAGACTGGACGTGCTGGAGGACAGGAAGGCACTGCAGGACGCAAACACATGACTTGTGGAGCAGGAAGCCAGCTGGGGTGATGCCAAGGCTGCTGGGTGCTTGGACAAGGGAGGTAGGGAACGTATGCCTTGGGGGAACCCAGTGCCCAAGTGAAGCAAGACGGTGGTAGGACAGTCTGCATTAATGAGATCCCAAGGCTCCCCATTACTGCCAGCAGCAGAGGCCATAGTGTGTGGCTGAGGTGGTGGTGGAAGCTGCTACCTAAGCTCTGTGTGGTCCAGCAGTACATGGAGTAAAGCTACACGATAAAAACAAGGAGCCACGGCAGCAACGCTGCATGGGCCTGGGGAATGCACGTGGCAGTAGGGAGCCTGTCTGGTGATGGAGTTACTCACCCAGCCAAGCCCTGTGGACTACAGCATGCAGCAGACAAAGCAGGAGGATACAGTGCTGTGGTATGCTGGTGGAAGTGCAGCTGGTGAGGGGGCACTGCCAGCCCCTGACTCAGCTGGCAGGGGCTCAATGGGGACAGCATTCTGAGCAGTGCCCAGCCAAGACAGAGCTGTGCTCCTGTACAGTGCAGAGCCAGGAGCCCTGGCTTGGAGTCAGCCCTGGCTGACCCAGGTACGTGGCAGGCCCAAAAAGCATCCTTGCTGTCCAGTGACCTGTGGGAGAAGGACACACTGTCCGAGATGCAGCATCACTTTCTTGTGCTGGCCTGAAGCTCCACCTCACCCTCCCGGCATTACCTGCCAAGGGCTTGAATTGACATAAATTACATTACCAGAATAGATTGTACTAGCAAAGAGGCAATGAGGACCCTGTTAGAATGGAACGTGGCCTTAGGGTGGGCCCTTTGTCTAACCTCAAGATACGCAGAACAAATAAGTCCCTCTGCTGAGACTGCTGGTTAACTACACTGTGATAAGTAAACAGAGGCCCCTGAAGACCACCTAAGCACTATAACATATATGCTAAAAGGGATGGCAACGCATATATTTTGGAAAACTGTATAATTATTAAAAAGGGTCTGGGAAAATATCATAAATATGTATGTACATCTAGTATATAAGAGGCGTGACTAACCAACAAAGACACAGTTTTGGAGGAATGATCCCCTGTGGGTCCAGTGCTGCATTAAAAAATACCTGCTTAATAACATTTTAGTGTTATTTTCTCTAACTGAACACCAAGCCCAGCCACACCTAGCCTGCCAATTCGGTGAGCAATGCTAGAAAGCAAGGGGGTTTGGAAGTTCTTTTCCTCAAATCAGGCAGCTGGAGAAACAGCTCCCGATGCCTGTGTGGAGTGGTAAGGGGGCAAGCGAGTCCTTTGAATGGTAAATGCATGGGAAATAGCCCTGAGACACGTGCTCCAGAGGGACCTCAGAACTGGGGATCCCCTTATCTGTCCTGTTCCCCACTTCTACATTTCCTTCTCTGTCTCTGTGTCTCTCCCTTCTTCCCTCTCCCTTGCTCTGCATCCCTTTTCTTTTCCATTCCACTCCCTCATTTTCTCCAAAGGTCTGTTATGGTTGCATCCTATTTTTTTCTATCTCTGCCCCCCTACCTCTGCTGTTTATCCTTTTGTTTGGCTCTTCATCCCTATTTTTCTGTCCACATTAGTCTTTCTCTATCTGAATTGAAGTAAAAGAAATTTTACATTAGCAGAATAGAACTGTGCTAAAGAGGCAACAATCATGGCCCTGTTAGAATGGAATGTGGCCGTAAGGTAGGCCTATTGTCTAATTTCACAACACCTGGAATAAGCAAAACCTACACTGTGATGAGGCAGACCTCCCTGAAGACCACCTAAGGACTATAACATATATGCTAAAAAGGATGGCAGCGCATATAGATGACTTCTAGCAAAACTGTGTAATTATTAAAAAGTGTCTGGGAAAATATCATAGATATGTATGTACATCTAGTATATAAGAGGTGTGACTAACTAACAAAGACACACGGTTTTGGAGGAATGATCCCCTGTGGGTCCAGTGCTGCATTAAAAAGTACCGGTTAATAATATTTTTCTGTTACTGAGTTTCTTTAACTGAACACCAAGCCCAGCCGCACCTAGCCTGCCACTTCAGTGAGCAGTGTCAGAAAGCAAGCGAGATTGGAGGTTCTTTTCTGCGAATCAAATCCTCATCTCCCTTTCACTCTCTCTACACTCTCTTCCTCTCCATGTCCCTGTTTCAGTCTGTCCCACTTTTTGTTTCGCCATAGCTTTTCCTCCCCGGTCCCTCCTTTCCACTGTCAGTCTCAGCGTCCCCTCTGCCCATACCTCCCACTCCTCTGATCCCTCTCCCCCTCGAACACTGCTTTCGCCCTCATGCTCTGGCTTGTTCCCCGTCGACCAGTTCTGTGCCAGGACAGTGTTTCTCCCCCTCCCTGTGCGTCACTTCAACCCCCTCCAACCTCCCCA
>VWZX01008734.1:12947-35441 GCA_013399015.1 Galbula dea | reverse complement strand
AGACCCTCCCTGTTGACAAACAACAAATCAAGGACAGTTCCTTTCCTTGGTTCTCCCTCTAGCTGCACCAGAAAACTATCATCTAGGTTTTTAAAAAATCTTCTGGGCCTATTTGTGCCAGCAATGTGGTATTCCCAGTTTACATCTGGCAGGTTGAAGTCCCCAAGGAGGACAAGAGCAGATAATTTACTAAGATCTCTTACTTCTGAAGTGTGCTTCTTTCATGAAGGTGGCAGCAAGGAAATGTCTGGGGAGAAATGGTGTGCCTAAACTTGACTTAAAGAAATGAAACATGTTTTACATTAACTTTGAGTCTAGTGCTGTAACTGGTCCAATAGCTAGACTTATAGAATGATAAAATCATCCTGTTTGGAAGAGGCCTGTAAGATTATCAAATCCAACTGTTATCAATAAGTATGCTTATTAATAGGTCTAGCAAAGGCCACAGAACTCAGTCAAGTCTACTATTATATAAATTAGTACAGAGGCAGAGATTGAAAGGAGTATATTGGATATAGTCATTGCAAGGATTTTTTAATTCTGGTATGATGGAGCAGAGTTGAGATACCCAAACATCTAATGCTAGAGCTGTTAGGAAACATAGGACTCAGGTTAATATTGGACAATGAAGTAGCAATACTGTCAATCAAGAAAGGACAGATGGTCTTAGGCTAGAGTTGAGTTTGACTGGTCTTACACAGTTATAGTCAGGACCTGTCAGATATTATTAGAGCTTTTGTTGAGACTGGGGTTAAGAAAAGAGTTTAGTCTAGCAGTAGTCAGTGAAATGAATTTATTGCCTGATCCAACTTCTCTTACTGAGTTATGTTTGTGGCTGTATTCATGATTGGTTTCAGATAAACTCAGAGGCTGCCTAGCAGTGTAAAGGTCAGAACTCAGAACTCAAGGAACAAAAGTCAGTTTATTGCTAAATGTCAGTCAAACTACACAGGGTTCCTGCTTTAACATGTGTCGTGGTTAGATGCTTATTCCCTGACCTCTCAACTCACGGCAGTTAAAGGAGAGGCTGGATTGGAAGACAAAAATTAAAACTGCTTTAATAATAACAAGAAATATAAATGAAACAAATATAAACATATACAGGACCCAAAATATCAAACCGTCCCAGTGCCAGCTCCCAGTCCAAGCAGCTTCATGTGGTCACCAGTTAGCACAGACAGCACAGGCAGCATCCAACACACCCAGGTCCCAGCAGAGAGAGAGACTCCCAGCACACTCTCCTCGTGGTTCCAGCACCCTCCCAGAATTCCCCTGGCTTCCCCCTTGGGGGAGAGGGGTGGACCTTGGGACTCAGGAGTTTCAGGTTTCTTAAAGGGACAGTCCAGCTTAGCAGGTAGCTGAATAATGATAATGGTAATGGAATACCGTTTAGAAAATAAAGTCACTGAACAGAATTCATTCTGATCCAACCCAAATCAGAATATTTTTACCCAAACCATAACAACATGCTATATGATTAAGATTTTTTCTGAGACAGTAAATATTACTGGACTAGACAAGGCTGATGAGCTGGGTTTAGGAGATAGCAGATTTACTGGCAAACACTAAGTTTGGCTGCCGTGTAGCATAACTGGGTTCAAATTCTGTGTGTTCATGTACAAAGCTCACAGGAGCTGCCATGTGCAGTGCCTGCTGCTGCTGCTATAACATTTTTTGGTGAAAAGCTGCAGTGAGGATAAAAAGGAAGGGAACTGCCTTGTATCACTGCTCATCATTGCAGGAACATACCTGCACAGTGGTGGAATTATTCTCTGTGCAAAAGATAGGAACATCCGACAGAGTTTTCCTTGATGGCAGATTCTGCTATCACATTCAGTGAAGAAAGCTGTAGAAAGAATGATTGCATTTGTAATCTCAGCAAGATTGCCTGATCGTTCTTTCAGTTCAATATGTGTAACAATTTCCAGTCTGTCAAAGAAGTTTGCTCTTCTCTATAAGACGCTCCCACCAAAGGCAAAGGTTTAGAGCACACTAGATTCACGTCCACCAGGGTCCTAATAAAAAGCACCTAGCTACACTGGTAGGAAGAACTGGAGTGCAGGAGGAGGAAGTATGGTTGCTCAAAATGTTTTCTAGGAGTGTTGTAAGGGCATACTTAATCAAAATTTTCTCTGTTGAACTCCTAATGGCAAATCTTCAGTAGGACAGCATCAGGATGAGGCAATGTTTAACAACTTTATCAATGCAAGCTGTGTATTCTTTGGCAGGAAAATTTGGCATAGTGAAGGAGTAACACAGAAGCAAACCAACATATGTCTAAGTGGCACCATGAACTATACTTGAAAACCCCCTTTGTCTAGTCATACATTCTACGGTGCACATTGCTGTCCTGAAAATCCGCAGTGATGATGAACAGGCTATTCTTCTTCCCCAAAGCCTCAGAATGGAAGTTGTATTCCCTCATGGTGTCCTGAAAGATGGGGCATGATTATCTGAGTAGCAAGGGTTCACTAGACATACTGCAGTGCTCCTGGATGGGATTTCAGTAAAATGTTTTTTTCTGTAGGAAAAAAAAGAACCTGAAAATCTGAAATATCATTGTGTTTTAAGAAAGAATCACTTAATGAAAGAAACTTCAATTAATGAAAAAGCTCCAATTTTCATTCCTGAGGAATGGAATGGTATTATAACATGGAAGAAACTTATGATGAGCAAGCTTTTACACATTACTATTTGAATAATCTCAAAATATTTCAACACATGTTCGTCATGAACTGAGAGAGTTGGGGTTTTTCAGTCTGCTGAAGAGAATGCTCCAATGAGATCTTATTGTCGCCTTCCAGTATCTGAAGGGGGCCTACAAGAAAGCTTATGAGGGACTTTTTAGGATGTCAGGTAGTGATAGGTCTAAGGGGAATGGATATAAACTACAGGAGGGGAGATTTAGATTNAAATATCATTGTGTTTTAAGAAAGAATCACTTAATGAAAGAAACTTCAATTAATGAAAAAGCTCCAATTTTCATTCCTGAGGAATGGAATGGTATTATAACATGGAAGAAACTTATGATGAGCAAGCTTTTACACATTACTATTTGAATAATCTCAAAATATTTCAACACATGTTCGTCATGAACTGAGAGAGTTGGGGTTTTTCAGTCTGCTGAAGAGAATGCTCCAATGAGATCTTATTGTCGCCTTCCAGTATCTGAAGGGGGCCTACAAGAAAGCTTATGAGGGACTTTTTAGGATGTCAGGTAGTGATAGGTCTAAGGGGAATGGATATAAACTACAGGAGGGTAGATTTAGATTAGATATTACAAGGAAGTTCTTCACCATAAGGGTGGTGAGACACTGGAACAGGTTGCCCAGAGAGGTTGTGGAAGTCCCATCCCTGGAAGTTTTTAAGGCAAAGCTGGATGGGGCTCTGAGCAACCTAATCTAGTGGAAAGTGTCCCTGCCCAGCAAGAGGGTTGGAACTGGATGATCTTTAAGGTCCCTTCCAACGCTGACAATTCTATGATCAGTGCCAGATGTTCTTTCACCTGTGTTCACTAAAAGACAGTTGTGATCTGTAATTCATTTCACCAAGGAGATTCTAGCTCTGTGCAAAATCTATGTGTGTGTGTGTGCGTGTGTGCATGTGCATTGTATGCAAGACAGTGTAAATGCTCAGTTTAGAGATGTTATTCTAGCAGCAAAAATTCCTTACATGCACAAAATTGGTAGTAAGCAACTGTTTTCTAGGAGACAAGGGAAAACTTTTCTTGTCAAAAAAGGAAGAAATATTCCAGAAGTTTTGGATTTTAGCACAGTGAAAACAATAGCTCAAACCAGCTGCTGTGACTTCAGAATGCGTGGGCAAATGGCCACCAGACATAGAAAGATGGCCTGTGTAGTTTCTTTCCCTGTAACTTACAGGGTCACTGTTATGGAGTTAACTGTGTGTGCGTAACAACCACATGGTCTTCAAGGCATGCTGGGTGGCTGGCACAGGAGGTACAGGCTTCTTCTGCACTATCTCAGTCAGACCAGTGCATATAGGATGTGTCAGACCTGCCTAACTGTGAAGGTTACATTTGCCCACATATTGCATGTTGGCATGGACACATGCAGCACATTCAGGCTGATCACATCCCCTGGATATACTCTGCACAGCACATTGACTCTCGTTTTCATCTGGGAATTCCTCAGTGCAAATTTCAGGCATCTTTCCAGGACAGGCTCATCCATGAGAAATAGGGGGGGAAATACCCTCAAGAGGTGCTCCAGCATATTTTATGAAAGACAGAGTTAATTGCTAGGTGGATTAGGGCAGCAGAGGATTGATGAATTCATTAACAAGGCTCTGGTGTTAAGTCCTCACGTCATCATCCTGAAACAAAAACGAGGTGTTCTTAGAAACATACATACCGGTCTTGGGGAAGGGAAACAGCCTTATTAGTTTAGTGGTATAAAACCTGGAAATCAGAATATTTTTTGAAATCAATCCTATTTTTTAGTTTCCTGACCTATGTTGGGTTGATATTCACTGATCTTTAAGATTGCCTGATTGATGTTGATCTTTGAACTGATATCCTAGAAGAAAAGCTTCTAGAAGTAGTTGTAAGTGGGTTTAGTTACCTAAACCTTCTTTTAACTCCCACTGTAACCAAAAGCATTCAAACTGTGTATACTCACTTGTGTTTTAACTATATTTATACTCTTCCAGTTAAATCATATAGTGTAATGAAAGGAATACAGAGTGCCTCTCTATTTTATAATAGAACTGATAATGTATCTGGATTCTGCTAGTAATTTTAAAAATATAAGGTGCATATTCAATGCACATCAAAGTGGATGTTGACATAGAATTTGACTGAAAGAGTGAAATAGAATTATTTAAAATCTTCTAATTAAAATAATATGAACACAAGTTCTCTAAATACTGTTATCTTAAGCTTGTAGTAACACATGATTATAATATATCAGCTTGTGGCCCCAGTGTATACTTAAGGTGGTGTAAATTTAGCCATAAGGATGAAACGTGGTTTTCCTTAGTAGCTGTATATGGTTTCATACAAATGACTGGAAAAGTCAGTCTTAATTTTCTGAACCTCCATCCTAAACAAATGGATGTTCTTTTTTGTGACAGCCTGGTTCAGGTTAGCTTGGATTATTTTCACAGAAACACAGAATGTTAGGAGTCGGAAGGGAGTTTAAAAGATCATTTAGTCCAACCTCCCTGCCAGAGAAGGATTCCCTAGACCAGGTCACACAGAAGTGCATCCAGACAGGTTTCAATATCTCCAGAGAAGGAGACTTCACAACCTCTCTGGGCAGTCTGTTCCAGTGCTCTGGCACCCTCACTGGGAAAAAAAAATTTTGTATTCACATGGAACTTCCTATGCTTCAGCTTACAACCATTGCCCCTTGTTCTGTCGCTGGGCTTCATTGAGAAGAGCCTGACCCCATCCTCCTGACACTCACCCTTCACATATTTTTTGCACGGGAGCAGACTGTGAACATTCAAAATGTATGTTGCAGTGATTCAGATGAAGGGAGGTAAGATCCAGCTAAAGGATAAAATAAATTTTGAATCATTACAGCTTTTTCTCAAGTTATCATGTGATGCTGTAACTGCTGAGTTTTATTTTTGTAGTTTCTCCTTGAAAATCCCAGAAGCTACTACAAGCATAAAGGACTTAACTGTATGAACTGTGCTTAGGACAGCATAGTGATGTCTTTAATGTTCTATTAAATACAACAACTGTTTCATGGCATAGTATTTCTTAAAAAGTATTTTACCAAGGAGTTGTTTGTAATGCAAGCCACAGTATACGTGATGTGTAAAACGTAGTGCAAGAGAAGATCTGCTTTGCTTCTAGAAAGATGCTGTTCAGAGAGGAAGAATGGAGCTGGTGGGATGCAGTTTCAGATCTGGTTGCATGACTATGCTTTGTCTGCATAAAGTGCATGCCTGAAGGGATATATCAGCAGATCCAATGGGAGCCTGGATTTGCACCAGGCTTTCTGTGTAAGCCTGGTCCCTGCAGCCAAGTGAGGAGATGGAGATGTAACAACAGAGGATGTTTCCTGTTTGTATGTAACAGGGTCTGGGTGAAATGCATTGCCAGTATCCAAAACACTCTGCAAAAACTAGCGCTATTATTTCATTTCAGCACTTTTCAGATAGATCTCAGTTTTGCCTTTAGTATTATGTAACAGAGAGAGTTTAATTTGATAACCACTGGACATAGAATAAAATAAGAATCACAGAATCACAGAATGTTAGGAGCTGGAAGGGACCGTGAAAGATCATCTAGTCCAATCCCCCTGCCAGAGCAGGTTTCCCTAGATCAGGTCACACCGAAGAGCGTCCAGATGGGTTGAATATCTCCAGAGAAGGAGACTCCACAATCTCTCCTAGCACCTGCAGGTGCATCCCATCAGGGCCCATGGATTTATGGATGTCCAGATGGCTTAACTGCTCCCTAACCCAGTCCTCCTCAACAAAGGAAAACTCCTCCAGTATCCTAGCATCATCTGGGGACTCAGTGGTCTGAGGCTTCTGAGGACAATCTCAAACATTATAGACAGAGACAAAGAAGGCATTCAGTAACTACACTGTCTTTCTATCATCTGTCAACAAGGCACCCACCTCATTCAGCAGGGGGCCTACAATGCCTCTAGTATTAGTCCTTTGGGCAATGTATTTGAAGAAGCCTTTCCTGCAGTCCTTGACCTCCCTTGCAAGGTTTAATTCCAGAGAGGCCTTAGCTTTCCTAGTTGCCCCCCTACAAACTGACAACAGTCTTGTACTCTTCCCATGTGACCAGCCCCTCCTTCCGTGACCTATAGACCCTTTTTTTTCACTTGAGCTTGCCCAGCAGTTCCCTACTTAACCAAGCAGGTTTCCTGGCTCCCCTCCTCGATTTTCTATGTGTTGGGATGCTCTGATCTTGAGCTTGGAAAAAGTGATCCTTGAATGCTGACCTATTCTCTTGGGCCCCTTTATCTTCTAGTACCCTGTCCCATGAGATTTCCCCTAGCAATTTCTTAAAAAGATCAAAGTTGGCCCTACTGAAGTCTAGGGTTGTGATCCTACTAGGTATTCTGTTCCTACCACACAAGATCCTGAATTCTACCATCTCATGGTTGCTGCTGCCAAGGTTGCCCTCAACCTCTACCTTTTCAACCAGACCCTCCCTGTTAGTGAGTATCAGGTCCAGCAGTGCTCCCCTCCTACTGGGCTCATCCACCATTTGCATCAAGAAGTTATCATCAATGCACTGGAGGAATCTCCTGGACTGTGAATGGCTGGCTGAGTAGGCTTTCTCCCCTCCTAGTGGACTCATCCACCATTTGCATCAAGAAGTTATCATCAATGCACTGGAGGAACCTCCTGGACAGTTAATGTCTGGCTGAGTAGGCCTTCCAGCAAATATCTGGGTAGTTAAAATCCCCTATAAGAACCAGGGCCTGTGATTGCAAGGCCACTGCCAGCTGCCTAGAGAAAGCCTCATCTGCTTCCTCGTCCTGATCAGGTGGCCTGTAATAAACACCCACAACAGTAACCCCCATGCTAGCCTTCCCCTTAATTTGCACCTATAAACTCTCAACTCGCCCCTCATCCACCCCTGGACAGAACTCAATGCATTCTAGTTGCTCTTTCACATAAAGAACATTTCAATCACCATGCTGCAGAACTATTGCTTAAGCTAATATGGTTTTAGTTAGAGTGAATAGGAATTATTATGCACAATCCTAGATGCAGAGTCTGGCATTTGTCCTTTTTAATTTTCATACAATTTGTGGTTGTCCAGTACTCTAATCTTTCAAGATCTTTTTGTAAGTCCTCTGTGCCCTCGAAGTGTTCAGTGGCTCCTCCTACTGTAATATCAGCAAACTTACTTATAGTCAGGTCACCTCCTGTATCCAGGTCATTGATGAAAACACTGAAGAGAAGTGATCCTAAAATTGAGACATGAGGAACACACTAGTGCCTAGTAGACAGCCAGATGTTGCTCCATTTAGTACAGCTCTTTGAGCCTGACCCTTCAACTGATCAAGATGATAGAATACTTAAGGCACTTGAAGTTCATCTAGCTTTATCTGTGTTCAGATCTAATCTAGTTTAAGGCATGTTCAGGTTGTTCAGGACCTCGTACTGTCAAATATATCTGAGGAGATTCTGCAGTCTCTTTGGACACCTCTTGTAGGTCATATGGAGTTGCTTTATGTAACTTGAGATATCTTACATTACTCATTAAGATAGTAAAACACAAGTATGTCATCCTGGCTATGTTTCTTGCCATTCACTTTATATTCACATTGCTTTTCAATTACAGGCACTCAAAATCTTCTTGAAACTTCTTTGTGGAACTTAAATATGTTATGCAAAAATTTGTCCCAGTAACTAATTTTTCTCTTAGTATTTCTTTAGAATAATCCAAGGTTTTATTTTTTAAAAAAACTACTTGTTTTTACTTTTTAATTTTGATTCTTTATTCACATAAATATCTCTTGCATTAGTTTTATGCAAGAGATAATTATGTGATTATGTAATGATTATGCATTCCTGTGGTACTGCACCAATATGTGATGTTCTATCTGTATTTCTTTATTCTTTAGCTCACTTACTGCATGACTGTGTTTTAATAAAACAGTTTGTCACTGCTTTACTGGGCTTGAAGCGTGAGGTTCCCTGAACTCTCTTGGGTATACAGAAATGTCTAGGGAGAAAGTCTGAACAGGCAAAGAAGGACTAGCAGTCCAGTTTTCTTTTGATTTTGTTTTGTTTTGTTTTTTTTTCTTTCTGTATTCCTTTGATCTTTCTGCACTTTGCTTTTGATCTTAACAGATCTGTTCCTACCCCAACCGCACAAGGAATGTATACTAAAATTTCATTCAAGTAAGGTTTAAATGCACTGTGGGACCTTGTGTGGGCTTGTCACACCAGACTGAGTTTTTCCCTATAAATGGGTTTATCTGAATTGCTTTTCTCACCCCAGACAAGTCTTTGCATCTCAAACCCAGTATGTCTTTTATTGGCACACGGGTGTTGCTCTGATTCATTGCCATAAAGGGCTTGCTGACAGATGACTCCTGATGGAGTACAAATTGAAGACCACTGGGAAATCCCATGCTGCTGCAGCCAGACTGTCTAATCTGAGATGTAGTGGATTGCCTTTCCACAGTATTGAGCGGCAACAAAATAACCAGTGAACTTCACTTTTATGCCTCTTCTGTTCTGATTACTTTTTTGTTTTAAGAATTTTCAAGAAAAGCCATAGATGCCCCTTATGACACAGGTATAACTCCTTTTTACACTTTGAAGATGTTATGCTTTAAAATGAAGATGTATATTGAAGACGAAAACGCACCAGTGGACCTCTTGCTCAAGCAGGTTTTTTAAGCAAGTTTTCCCTTAGTCTCCTATACAACCCTAAAGGCAATAAAAGGAAACAATCTCTTTTTCCTAGCAAGATCTGTTACTCACCCAGTGTTAAAAGTATATTGGAACAACTTTTTACATCATTTTATGATTGTTTATAATTCTCGTTCTTCTCAGATAAAATTCTGTCACTCAGCATCCACCCAACATCTTTTTTTCCTTTGGTCTTTCCTCATGTAAGACATCTAAAAGAGAAAAACAGAACATCTCATGATATTCTAGTATGAGAACAAACTGGTTTTTAGGCTGCTTAAACCTAGCACAGTAGGAGTCAAGACTTTATCTTAATTTCTATAATATTTGAAAAATATTCAGACACTGTGATGAAGTGAAAGAGATATACACTTAAGAAGAGATCTTCTCTATGACATATATCTACAGACCCAGTGACTTTTAAACTAAAAAAGATTTCTTGCCAAATTTTTAAGCATTGATGAAGATTTTTGGGGTTTAACACTTTTTTTCATATCTGTGTAATTTCCAGAAGCAGAATTGAATACCAGCTTCTCAAAAATCATGTAATCTAGATAATACTATTTCTACAGGAAGCAGTTGCAAGTTGGAAATTTGAAACAATATATTTCTCCAAAGAATTTGAAATATACAGTGTACAATATGGAGCATCTTCGGTCACAGGCTTGATAGGGTATATACGATCATGAGAAATATCTGGGACCTGTGAAAAACTTCCTGAAGAACTACTAGATGTATATAATTACATTACATAGAAGAACTGAATGGTTAAGAACCTCTGTCCAGAGTAACTAAGATGACTAAAACTATCCTAAAACCTATGTCTCAAATTTATTTTCAGTTAATCCGACATTTGATCTATTTATGCTACCATCTGTCAGCTAATTTCAATAATATTATAAAATAATTTGTGTAGGTGGTTTTTAGAGAGTATATGATTAATGAAATCCTCATCACAACCTTCAGAACACTAGAGGCACTAAAATAATTATTTAAACCATGGGAGTGTACTGTGAAAAGAGCACAATAGGATTGTAAACTGAATGAAATCCTCAGGGAAAAGGGAGGGACTTGGTTTACTGTATTTATAGTGTGCACAGCTCCAAGGAACAGAAGAAGCTGTGTAAGCTGTAGCTACCACAGTGGATTAAAAAAATTACTTTTTTCAAATGTTAAGAACATTCAGTGCTAGGTTTACAGGCCTCTTACGTTGCTAAGAGATCAAAAAGTGAATGGCTGCACAAATCTTGCTAGACAATGTTCTCTGCAGTTTGCAGAGGATTGTTTTATCAACTTATGTCTGTAGCTTAGTTAACTTGTGGAAAGAAGAAACAGAAAGACCAGGTGAGTTCTGGAATTTCAGCTGAGGTAAATAAAGTGTTACTTTGTAGAGAAATTCATACACTAGAGAAAACGGAAAGAAGTTCTTGAAATTCTCTGGAGATCTTAAGATACAATTGTAAAACCTCCAGAAATATATTTTTTTTACATTTTATGTAATGATAGTGTAAGCAGGGGCCAAACCCAGTTCAACCACAGTGGCCAATACCACTGAAATTAATAGAGTTGAAAAAGGTGTAAGTTAACTCAGACTTGGCCTTGTATGTTTCCAGATTTTTCCCTTGTGACTTATCATAGAAGGAAATTATTTGTTTTTTTTTAAAAACAAATTCTGACAGCTTGAGGTAGAAGTTATTCCCTTTTTTCTGGCCAAATTTTGTGCAATTTGCGGTGGGAAAAGATATACTTTATAGGCTATGATGAAACTAAGTGCTTACTGGATGTTTTACAAAAATGAAATTTTATTCTCCAGACTACTGTACAGTTAGCATAATGATATAGAATGGCAAATTTTTTTCCTGTTATGTATTTTCCTGCACTCTGGCTATCACATAAACAGAAGGTTTATTGTCTTATGTGAAATGTGAAAATCCATGTACTCTGACTGCCTTACAAATATTGTTAGCCATCTAGGGGAGAGGGACTTGTTATGCTGTTGTACAGTCTCATTGACTATGCCGTGAATATGCAAACCTCCATTCTCAAGATGCTGCTGTAGCTCTTGACTTAAATGTGTGAAGAAAGCTAAGTATCTGGGAGTCCCTTTGAAGTCAATGGAAACTACTTCCAAGATCAGCACCTTTAAAAATCATGCCATCTGGCCTGTCTGATTCTTGTGCTTGAGGTATAAATGACAGAAGTGTTTGCCAGCAACAAACATGTGGCTTCTGCCTCTCTCTTTTTTGATGAGAACAGAAAAAATTCCGGACCAACATTAAAGACAGGAGGAAGAGTTCAGATACAGCTATGAAATAACAGAAAAGTCACCTGTTTTAAAATGAATACAACAAAAGAAGACTAATATTTCCCATAATATAAATGACTCAGTCTTTCCAGTAATTTCTATTTATTTAGCAAATCTCGTATTCCCAGAATAACAAGCAGGCTTATGTGTGGACATTTATTCTTTTTAAGCACTCTCTTGGCTGAAGGGAAGATGTCTGGCTATTTGTGGAAACTTCTTTTGGTACCTGAGTTTGGGAGAGAAAGATGGAAGAAGTGAGGACTGGGAAATGAGAAGAAAACACTAAGTATAGAAATTACAATAGAAAACCAGATAATGGCACTCAGAAACAAAGCTTTTAAGCCCCTTTATTCGCTTTGAGAAATGTGACAAGCACTTTTATTTGCATATTCATCTTCTGTTTTCACTTGGTATTTATATATTTAATTAAATACTTCAGTTTGATGAGGGAAACATTTTTTAACTTGTTAATAGAAAATGTTGGAAAATTACATCAGCCAGATCTTTGAGAATCCTTGGATGAATTCCATCAGGCCCCATAGACTTATGGATACCTAGCTGGAGCAACAAGTCCTGCACAAGTTCAGGGCTGGCTGTGAGTTTAACAATCTCACAGTCATAGGTCTCTAGCTCAGGGCTCTGGGGGCCCCAGATGCTATCACTGTTGTTGAAGACTGAAGCAAAGACAGTAATAAACATCTCTGTTTTGTCTATTTTTCTGTTTGTGAGGTGACCAGGACATCAGCCATGTCCTAACCTGAATAAACACTTTCTCTAACCTCCAAATATATGAGTTCTATTACTGTTTTATACACAGGAAACTTGCTTGAGCTATAATTTAAAAACAATGAAACTGGAGGTAGTCAATAATGATTTTAGTGTCAATTCAACTCTTCTAAAGTTTTGCAATGCATATAAATTTAAATACATATTAATTTAAATAGATGGATTAAATTATCAAAAAATTAATTTATTATTATTCAATAAATAAATAAATTAATAAACAGTTTAAATTAATTTAAGTTCATATTAATCTAAATAAATATATGTGTGGAATTGCAGTTACCTACGCTTTTCTGAATAATGTAAACCATAATATATATACGTTTGAAGCTACTATACTACTCTTTCAAGACTTTCTCAATGAGTTAAACCGTTGAGAGTATTGTGTTCATGTTTCGGAACAAAATGTTATTAAAAATGTTGGATTATAAGGAGACTACATTTGGTGTCACAATGACTTGTACAGTGTGTAACAAGACTGTGCCTCAACTCTCACTGGGAAGATGAAGACTTCAAAATACCTATTCAAAAAAATAACATATTCAAAATATTTTTTAAAAATTCAAAAAATAATGAGCTCCTTTAGTTCTTCCCAGAATTTCTAGGGAAGTCACCAACACCTTTGGATGGCCAAGTAAACTGAAACTGTATCTTTGTTGTAAAGGGGATCTTCAGTATGATAAGAGCTCTCTTCCGGAATTAATGCCAGAATAATTTTATACTTTTAAAAGGAGACTTTGCAAACATCTGCATGAGCAGGTGTACCACAGGGCCTACAGAAGATCTGTGACTGTCCAGAGAAACAGCTAGGATACATGTGACATGAACTGGGACATAAAAAATAGTACCTTGTGCCTGTTTTATCAGCTAGATTCAACATTCTATTTCCTGTGTAGCAAAACTGAGAAACTCTGATTCAAAATAAACTTTTTTCAAGGGTAGGAAAGAGATAGATTTTCTTATTTATTTTCAGAAGTAATAAAGAGGTGAAAAGAATGATCTGGAATGTATTTTATTGAGCTTTAATTAAAGCAGTGTCCTGAGATTGCACAAAGTTCCTGTAGGCAAACCTGAAAATTTAAACCAAATTCATGCTGTGTAAACTGTGTACTTCTGTGTTTTTAATCTTGTGAGTCAAACTGTTCTTAAAGAGATAGATCTAACTCTGATTTATGAGTGCTTATCTCAGGAAACAGAACTTGGCCATGCATTTGTGGCCTCTGTGGGAGTGGATGTGCAAACATGCCCATGTATATGTGTAGACATTGTTGAGATAAAACCCTCCAAGGATCATTTGGAAGACAGACGGAAGAAGGGTGGTTTGTTGTTTCTGTTGCTTGACTTTTAACCCGTCCATCAGAAAGAAATTAGAAGACAATACTTAATCAGTTAATTATAATTCATTGCAATGTATTAGTCCACTATAAATGATGGTCAAAGTTATTGTCATCTTAGTGGGAGGGACATTTTCTGTTTATTTGCTCCTTTATAAAATTCCCAAAAGGACTTATATATTTTGCTCTCTGGTAACAGAAATGGCAGTAATGTCATCCTTTGGAAAAAAAATAAAAATAGTCTTTGTTAGGTGTGAAACCTCATTAACTAGTGTACAAGGCTTTAGCCTTTCTACTGAAATGTTTTCCAAACCATTGAGCTGATTGATTTAAACTGAACTATGAACATATACATTCCACTTGTATTTATTCTGCACATTCTGTGGTAACATGAGAGTTCCAGAGCAGCACCAAAATTGCAGGTTAAATAGTCTGATTCTGGGCCAATAAGGTTTTCTTTACAAGGCTTTGAGCATGTCCACAGATTTCTCCAGTTTCCCAAGCAAAATATCTGAGTAGAAATGGTGTTCACAAAAAATGTTATTTCATCACAGCTGATAGACCTGATGCCCTATGTCATTGATAATTGTTAACATGATCTAGCTACAATTTTCATGGTTGAATCCAGCCTTCTGATGAGCTTTGTTATTAATCTTTGATCTACTTTGGAAGAGGAGATGTTCATGTAATTTACAAAGCAGGAGAGGGAGACAGGAACTGGATTATTCACATTTAACTCTGGCTGCATAACTTTTCAGCTTTTGCATTCTGATAGTCTTGCTAATAAATCTTCCCTCCTGCTCTCGGAAGATAGGCACAGTTATACTAAAGAATCAAGTATCGGAGAGGATCTTGGAAGGTCGTGTGTTTTACCTACTTAACCTAACTGAATGACCATAGATCCATGAATTTCCTAGTAGACATTTGTCCAGCCAGTTTTTAAAGATTCTTAAGGCCAAAGACTTCACAACTTCCCAGGACAACTTATCCTAATAATTAACTGTTATTGCAGATATAGGATCCTTTCTTACTTTATTTGGAGATATGCCGACCTACTTAATTTTTCTTTTCCTTACATTTTTTCTATAGCCCTTCTATATGTAGCTGCTTTATTCGCAGTTGAGTCATGTATTTCTCAATACTTTGCAAGCACAGAGCAACAGAGTGCCAGCAGAGTCTTTGCTGAGTATACTGGAGGTAATTCTTTACATAACAACCCATGTTCTCATTAAAGCATCCCAGGGTATTATATGCTTTTACTGAAGAACTTAAGAACAGCTTAGTTATAGCCAATTTCTGATCCACTGTTTTTCTAATTTGTTTTGTCCATATTATTGTGGTATTAAGGCCTATTTTTGCGTGTGAAAGAAATGTAGGCTGATTTAATGTGCTCTGTGAGAAGGGTTGAGATGCTCACCACCAACAAAATGTTTGGGATATTTCTGCGAGTGGAATCTGCAAAACTGGCCTGACAGGTAGCTGAAGGAGGGAGTCTTGTGAAGATAAGACAGCCCTGTTTCGGCTAAAACCAATGAAGCAAGGCCAAAATAACAAGAAACAGAGCTTCAAAGCATATTATGAAGGCCGCAGTAAGCAAATTGAGACTTCGCCTAATTAATGGTGATTTTAGTATTAAAATTGACATGCCTCAGTATATTTGTGACTATATTACTCGACTCTCTATCCAAGTCATGCTAAATGTCACCTAGAAGGCAGGGACGATTAGAATAAGGATATAAAAACCCATGTGAGGAATACTTCCTTGCTTGGTGGGGAACAGACTGAAGACCTAAGGATTTAGCTGTCACAGAGTATGACTCGGGGCCTCTCCTTCTCCTCTGATCACCAGGAACAGAGATGCTTTCTTGGTAAGAACTGTACAATCAATATATGGCCTAACATCTTTGCTAGCCTTTCTCTGTATTATATTTCAGTGTTGTTTTAAAGCTTCTTTTTACTTTTTTGACTTTGTCAGACGCTTCCCCGGGAATATAATTGTCAGCTTGAGCTCAAATTCTTTGCAGTTATTCAACTCATCACCAGCAATTCCAAATCTATTATCAGTCACTATAATAAATCAAACTGATTATTAATTCCAACTTGTTTAGGCTGTTTCAGAGACAGAAAGCCCATATTGGGCACTGTCAGGCAGGTTTTGTCTAACGTGGAGCCTTGGAACACTGAGACATACAGACTGCCAGGTTAGGGTCTCACCTCTTAATGTGACAAATATCTAGTCAGTTATTGCGGATCCTGCCTAAGAGTGTTCCAGGGAGTTAATGAATCATTAAGATTGTGCAATTCATGAAATTACTTTGAATGAATTCATTATTAGCATATCTGTACCTGTTATCTGTGACATTTTTGGGGGTTTGTGTGGTAAGATTTTGGCAGCATGGGGTTATAGGGATTGACTCTGTGCGAAGCTGTTATAAGCTTCTCCCACATCAGATAGAGCCAATGCCAGCTGGCTCTGAGATCGACCTGCTGCTGAGCAGGACTGAGACCATCATTGGCAGCACTACAGTTGTTAACACCTCTCTGAGAATGTATTTAAGAAGAGGAAAATACTGCTGCATAACAACAATCAAAAGCGAGGAGTGAGAATATGTGAGAGGAACAACTCTGTAGACACCAAGGTCATTGAAGAAGGAGGGAGACGGGGGACTCCAGGTGCCAGAGCAAAGATTCCCCTGAAGCCTATGATGAAGACCCTGGTGAGGCAGGTTGTTCCCCTGCAGCCTGTGGAGGTTAACAGTGGAGTAGAAATCCACTTGCAAGCCATGGAAGACCCCATGCCTAAGCATATGGATGCACTTGAAGGAGACTGTGACCCTGTGGGAAGCCCATGCTGGGACAAGCTCCTGGTAGGACCTGTGACTCTTGTGGAAAATCTATGCTGGAGCAGTCTGTTCCTGAAGTACTGCACCCTGTGTAAATTGCACACATGGGAGCAGTTAATGAGAACTGTAGCCCATGAGAAGGACACACACTGGAGAAGTTTGTGAAAGATTGTACCCTGTGGGAGGGACACCATGCTGGAGCAGGGTAAGTCTGTAAGGAGGAAGGACTAACAGAAACAGTGGGTGATGAACTGACTACAACCCCCATGCCCAATACTCCTGTGCCACTCAGAAGGAGTAGGTAGAGAAAATTTGGAGTGAAGCTGTGCCCATGAAGAAGGGAGGAATGAGGGGAAAGTGTTTTAATATTTGGTTTAATTTCTCATTACCCTACTCTGATTTATTGACAATAAATCAAATTAATTTCCCCAAGACAAGTCTGTTTTACCTGTGACAGTAATCAGTGAGTGATCTCTCCCTACCCACAAGCCTTTGGTTGTATTTTTCTCCCACTGTCCAGATGAAGAGAGGAAGTAACAGAGCAGCTTGGTGAGTAGCTGGCATCCAGCCAAGGTCAACCCAACACAAACTTTAATATTTCTTCACATATGCCATTTATAAAATACTAAATAGGTCCAAGGCAGGTAACCCATGCAGTGTATCTTTGTGGCAGGTGCGAATTGCCCTCATGGGAAACCTTAACAGAAACACAAAAGCCTGACAGATACCTAACAAAGGTCCATGACCTGACAGAGGCCTGAGAAGCCACAATGTGGTGCCTCATGGCAATTGAGCAATCCATTCAGCTGCAGTGTCTGAGCAATTTTATTGCAAGTTTGCCCCAGAAAATGACCACAACACTCTCAGCTGGGGTATAATGGGTGCCCACTAGAAGACCAGCCTGAGTCCATCTTTGAGACATAAGCAGCTGGTGTCAGAACCTCCCCTTAGACTGGGAGTTTGAGTAAGTCCTCACCCCTGCTTTTGTGAGTGTATACTTTGGGTACCCTTGAGTGGGAGGTTTCCCTCTTGATGAGTTAGTGCATGCACATTGTGGTTCATCTTTCTAGAAATAATATTATTTAAACTTAAGAATTTGTTGTGTAGTAATAAATTCCCAACCAATATCTGAACTTGTGTTTCAGATACTTATTTTGGGTAGTTATCACTGTATATTTTGTGGGTGTGTCCACAACAAACTTTTAATTTTGACATAGTTGTTTTCCAGACATTGTCAAATTCACAACTATATGTATAAACAGGCCAAGCATTTCCAGGCCTTACTAGAAAATACCAGGTCAGGTAAGTGAAAAAAAAAAAAAAATTACTGAACACATTTGTTACAAAGGCCTGTTATACTTTGTAAGACCAAAGTGTTCTTGAAACCTCATGTTTTTGATGAACCTATGTACACTGCTTGTATATACACATACATACATCATATGTTATCTTTCAAGTGATTACCACAAGACATTATTTCAAGCATTTATAGAATCATAGAATTGTTAGAGTTGGAAGGGTCCTTAAAGATCTTCTAGTTCCAACCCCCCTTCCTGCCAGGGACACCTTCCACTAGATTAGGTTGCCCAGAGCTCCATCAAGGCTTGCATTAAAAGCTTCCAGGGATGGGGCTTCCACAGCACCTCTGGGCAACCTGTTCCACTGTCTCACCACCCTATCAGTGAAGAACTTCCTTCTAATAACTAATCTAAACCTACCCATCTCTAGTTTACATCCATTCCCCTTAGTCCTATCACTACCTGAAATCCTAAAATGTCCCTCACCAGTTTTCTAATAGGCTATAATAAGATCTCTTCGGAGCCTTCTCCAGACTGAACAACACCAACTCTCTTAGTCTGTCCTTGTAGGAGAGGTGCTCCAGTCCTCCTCCAGGCCAGATCATTCTCGTGGCCCTTCTCTAGACTTGCTCTAGCTCATCCATATCCCTCTTGTAATAGGGGCTCCAGAACTGGATGCAATATCCCAGGAGGGGTCTCACGAGAGAAGAGTAGAGGGGGCAATCACCTCCCTCAACCTCCTGGTTACTCTCTTCTTGATGCAGCCCAGGATACTTTTGACCCTTTGGGCTGCAAGCGCACACTAGTGGCTCATGTTGACCAAGCTGACCCAGCCCATATACTCAACCACCTCTTCATTATCCTTCTGCCTCAGAAGTGCCTGCAGGAGGATCTGCTCCATGACCTTACAAAGCATGGAGGTGAGACTGACTGGCCTACAGCTCGCTGGATCATCCTTCTTTCCCATTTTAAAAATTGGGGTTATGTTCCCTTATTTATGCTTATAATATGTGAAGGTGGGTGTCAGAGGGATGGGGTCAGGCTCTTCTCAGTAAAGCCCAGTGACAAGACAAGAGTCAATGGCTGTAAGCTGAAGCATAAGAGGTTCTGTGTGAATACAAGAAAAAATCCTTACCACAGTGGGGGTGACAGAGCACTGGAACAGACTGTCCAGAGGGGTTGTGGAGCTCCTTCTCTGGAGAAATTCAAGACCTGTCTGGACACGTTTCTGTGTGACCTGGTCTAAGGAATTCTACTGTAGTGGGGGGGTTGGACTAGATGATCTTTCTAGGTCCCTCCCAGCTCTTAAAATTCTGTGATTCTGTGATTCCCGTTTTCCAGTCAGTGGGAACTTCATCGGACTGCCATAACTTTTGGAATACAACAGAAAGTGGCTAAGCAACCTCATTTGTCAGTTTCCTCAGTAACTCTGGGTGTATCCTGTCGGGTCCCATGGAATTGTGAACATTCAGGTTTTTCAGATGGTCACGAACCTGATCTTCAGTTGTCATGGGCCGTTCAATCTTCCAGCCCCTTTACCATATGGTTGTTTTTATCACAAATTATACTTTATTTGTTTTACTACAAGATATCTTTTTTGTGTTCTGAGTTTAGAACACGAAATCTATTGTTTTCTTGCTTCCATTTACTCTTTTTTGAAACAGGAAACACAGCTTTTCTTCAAACTTCAAACCTTTCAGTCTTTACACTTTCTTATTCTTCAAAGGCTTTTCTGAGCACCACCCAGTTCAGTAAATATTGTGAGAGAAAAATCATGTATATTTCCTAATAGTTTCAGGTTTTTTGCTCAATGAATTCTAGTTTGTATGTCACAGAAGCAGCATACGCATGCACACACTTATCTTAAATTTCACAGGGCAACCTTGCAATAACTGTAAAGTACAAAATAAGATAATGATTTTGCTTTTAGAAAAGCCTCAGTAGAGATTCTTTTTAATGGACTATTGTCTGACAATATCATTGTGTCCCTTTCTTCCTGCTTCAGTCTCTAAAGAACTCATGTATATATAAAAACTATATAAAACTTTGAAAAGCATATATTAGAAGATTAATTCAACCATAATTTAGTATATCCAGTGATTTCCTATTAATCAGGTAATTTTAACAGATACGTTTTGTAGGAATATTGCAGATGATTGTGATTAAGGTGACTACTAAAACTGTAAAAAATATATAGCATAAGATGTAATCACGGCTGTAGGAGAGTATGAAAAACATATGAAATATAAAAGATGAAGCAAATGTTCCCTGCCTAAGATATATTCTGCACACATATGCAAGTAGACAACACATGTCCAGATGTATAATCTATGTAAGAATTTCATAAACTATATGAAATCATGTATTCATCATGTATCTTGGACTTGCTAACCTCTCCTTGGCTCACTCTTCCAGCTCCCCTAGGATTCATTTTGACATTCTAAGCCCCTAAGCACCCTCACACAGCTGTCATTCTTTATTTAAATAAAATTTCTAGAGGAATGTTTTCTTTCCTGCATGAAAATTACACTGGACTGCACCCAGGTTGGACAAAACTTGGTCTTGGAACAAAAACATATTTGAGTTCCAAAATTTGTGATTTTACATGGCTAGTAAAACTGTTTTATGTGTTTGGAAAGTCAAGTATCACAGCTCTTCATATACTATCAGTTCCATAAATAAATACAAACACGTAAGAGACTACATTATGTTTTAAAATACAGCCTTCACCTTATTAGCTTTTTCATAAGTACAAAATATGTACCCATTTGGGAAAAATAAAACCAAAAATTATTTGAAATGTATAATTGTGATAAATAGAAATCATGGCAGATTTCTTGAGTCTAAATTACTTTCTGTTGTTCTTATTTAATATATATCAAATTGATTTATCTTTTATTAATATATTTGAAGTCTTTTTACTATAAGTACAGTAAGTTTATTGTCCGGTGATATCTTTCATGTGTTTGAAAGACTAAGCTCTGAAACAAGTTTGAGAAAGCATGATCTGTTCAGATATGTTGAAAAAGTCTTTTCTGCCAAACTAGTTGCATCCAAAGCAAACAGATATAGTAGAATTATCTTTCCACCTCTATACAGACTATTATGTGGTGTAATAGTACTCTTTCTGCACTATATAAAAAGGCTGTAGAATGTATTCAATTTGACTATTAACAATCACTTTAAAGTGAATGAAAGTAACTTTTTTGTGTGTTTCAGTTTTGTGTGAAAATGAGAAGAAATTAAAAGAACATGTCACAGTTCTTCACAATGGGAACCAGGACTGGCAACAACAAAAAAAATACTCACTACAAATCAATACAGCAGACCCATGACAGACATGTTTTATCTGAAAGGTAGTTCAACCTTTGCTGTGGGTATGTACAGTAAAAGGAGAAGAAAAACATTAGCCAGCTGAAATACATAAATTAGGAGATATGCTGTATTTACAGTTGCTGCCTCTCTGAGGAAATACCTAACTCAAACAGCAAAAGAATTACAGTATTATAGTAAAAGATATACAAGTTCCATTGACTTTGGAGTTGAAATATAAATTGTAGATTGCAAATAAGGCTCACTGGTGCTTAATGTTATACAGAACTTATATGGTTCTGAAAAAATTGTTCATAAAATCCATTGCATGCTGGAAAATTTACCTTTTGAATTCACTGATGTCTTCAACTAATTTCCCACATGTTTAAGAATTGTGCTGTAAGAAGACATGAAGAGTCTGTCCCAGCCATGTTGTCATTTATATAAGTATTAAGTAGCCTGTGTGGTCACAACTATAGATCAATCAATGCCTAACATCATGGTAAGCAATGGGAAAACAGAAATCTGCATGAAGTCACCAGCCCAGAGATCTTAAATTTCTGGTTTTTAAAAATCATGCTTGTATTCAGGGTTAAAGAGCTAAATATTAACTTTTACTCAATATCTCATTAATATCTTCTTTTCTCCCTCCCTTATACAAATAGACTTTTCTAGCGTTTAACAACTCACTGCCAAGGAATAACTTCAGAAGAATATTTGTCTAATATAAAGCTTAAGTTTTACCAATATTCAATATAAAGACATTCCAAATATTTACTGTCTGTAACACCACAGTAAGCTCCTAAATGAAGGTAATGCAAGGGAATTCAACAGCACATATCATAAACTCCACATTATTCATTTTCTTCAAGTGTGGATGTCTCCAAGATCATGCCCAAACCCAAGCCTAATATTCTTCCAAAAGAACTGTAGGTAGCTGAAAATACTGAAATGAGAATTTTTTCTCAACATAGCAGGAAATCTGTTTTGTTAAAAAGAGATTGATATTTTTCTTGCAAACTCATGTTTCTAAGACTTGAATTTAGTGAAATGTTCATGTTCTTGGTATCTCATCAAAGCTTCCTTCTGCTAGCTGTTTACAAGTTGCTGAATAGGACATCATCTGACCAACAGAACCTTTATTTCAGCAGATTTGAGCTCCTTATTTAAGGGATCAGACTTAAAAGTTTTGTGTTACAATGTCTTCTGCTTAAAAAATATTGTTCAATTTTGCTAAAATTATGGTTTTT